>JANHFT010001736.1:48843-67755 GCA_032467955.1 Pseudoxenodon macrops
CCGTTAGGAACTCCACGATGATGTCACGGAGCCGGTTCAATCGGTGTCTCCGTGGGCGCTGCCATGTTGGATTTTGATTGCCGCGTGCGCATGTGTGCTTCACGCGCATGCACGCAGCGTGACCCTGAGCAAACCACAGCAAAAATATCCACAATCCACCCCTGGGCCAGTTGACCCATTCCGAAAGGTGAACTGGCTGCCAAGCCCTCAAAATACAATCATGTGATTCTATTTATGTATCTGTGTGTCTGTCCTAACTTCAAAAATGGGTGATATGCAACTTTTGGAGGGTCTGTCATAACTTTGACGGGTTATTAAGCAATTGATCTTAAGCCAAGGGCTATCTATATGTTACGGCATAATATCTAGGCCAAGGGCCATGGTTCACAATAAGCCCTAAGATGTGGAATTCTCCAAGAATTCTCTCACCAAGTTTTATTCTGCTCTTATTAAGGGATGATTACTGCTTGTCTGTTTGAGATGCATGAAAGTGAATCTTATTTTGTCATTCCAAAATTACACATTTTGATCTCTTATCCAGCTAAATCATGGATGCATGTTATAATTCAATCATTCTACAAGGGATAAACTAATGTGGTGATCATATAATTATATTAAATATATTGCCTCTTGCA
This sequence comes from Pseudoxenodon macrops, assembly GCA_032467955.1. Classification (NCBI taxonomy): domain Eukaryota; kingdom Metazoa; phylum Chordata; class Lepidosauria; order Squamata; family Pseudoxenodontidae; genus Pseudoxenodon; species Pseudoxenodon macrops. The sequence goes on from JANHFT010001736.1 coordinate 49,479, forward strand.
CTACAATTCCAAAAATATAATCTCTAGCTGTTATTTGCTCAGGGAGAAAATGCAAAAAGGAGCTTTCCTCTTGGACTGAATTTGGATAGATAGATTTCCCAAGGCCAGCTGTGGGGAGAAGGGAAGATTAAATTTCCACTCCCTCCCTGCTGTGATCGTACGTTGGATGAATGCACCCTACCAGTGACATTTAATGAAAAATACCCACATCTCTTGCGCACAATTGTGATGACACATTCGCCATAATATGTAGTTCAGTCTTAGAGACAATAACACTCTTTGAACAAGATTGGCAAGAAGTCATTGCTAAGCACACTAATGCCAAAGTCTGAATCATCTGAACGAGATTTCCTTTCAAGAAAGCGTGCACAGAATGTCTTGGTAACCTTTACCTCTTTCTCTAAGATCTAAAGTATTAATGGCCAAAAGTAACATCATATTTATTGCCAAAGGTGCTATTGTCTTACTAATTCCTCAAGACTGTTTTGAACACATAACAGGTCTGCAGAGCGAGCAAGGGAGACATTTGTGTAACTTTACCTCTTTTTGTTAATTTTCAACATAGAGACAAACTTACACCGAAAAGGGGGTTTTCAGTATAGCTTCTGAACTGTCATCAGGCAGACTTCCAGATTTAAAGTGAGGACTGAACTGGATTAGATGATTACGAAGTACTCCTACAGCATCTTGTGCCTTTGGATCAAGGCTAACTCTACAACATTACCATCAAACAAGAGATGTTAGTCTTCCATTCCAATAAACTCCATAAAATTCATCAAATATTTTCTACAATGGGTAGAAGTAATTGCTATTTACCTAAATATGATCACGCTCCCTGGTGTAAGCTTTTCAAATTCTATTTCCTGAACAAATTCATTAGGACCTTTTGTGGCAATTGAAGCTTGTTTTATTATTTTACTTTCCTTGAGCTAACAAGAGAAGAAAAGCAGCTGAAATCAGGCAACTGTTAAAAGTTTGAGAGAGAGAGAGACAGAGACAGAGACAGAGAGTCAGAGAGAACTAACCTGTATGTGTTCTCGGATTTCAACTGTATACTCAGGCAACCCATTAATTGTATGATTGTCCTTTTTATAAGGATCTGAACTTCTCTCAAACGTTCTAGCTTCAAGAACTACTTCTTCAATTTTGCCTATAGGAACAGTAAGAAAAAAGCAGCTATTATGCCACAGTGGGTAAAAATGTCATAATTACAATTAGTAGTGGACAGTGAGTACAGGTAATTGCCAGGCATACAATACATGAGTTCTTTACTATACATTAGCCATAATGCAAGATTGTCTGATTTTAGTTTTAAGAAGTTACTTAGTACCAACGAGGAGCAATTATAGACTCTATTCAAGATTTGAGAGATGTGGTTATTACTGAACTCCAAGTCAGGAACAGAGCTATGGATTGAAGATCATATGAATCCTATAGTATGTTTTTTGGCATACATTTATATCTAGCAATAGCACTTAGACTTATATACCGCTTCACAGTGCTTTACTGCCCTCTCTAAGCAGTTTACAAAGTTGGCATATTGCCCACAATAATCAGAAAGGTGGAATGCTAAGTCAACCTTGAGTGGGTCAGGGTTGAACTCCAGGCTGTGGGCAAATTAGCCTGCAATATTGCATTCTATCTAACCACTGTGCCACCAAGGCTCTAAGTGCAAAACAATATGTATTTTTCTAATGTCACTTATTGTTGTTCTTATCTTCCTTTACATTCATTCTATGTTCAAAATATGTACAGGTAGTCCTCGACTTACAACAGTTCATTCAGCGACCATTAAAAGTTACAACGGCACAGAAAAAAGTGACTTATGACCGGGGTGAAATGCAAATCCGGATTGTGTGATTTGGTAGTGCCAGCTGCGGGAGGGTCCACCCACCTGCCTTGACGTCGTGCGCACACACTGTGCATGTGCAGAATGCTCTGTGCATGCGCAGAGATGCCACACATGAGCGAAGCGAGCATGTGCTCGTACTCACATTTACGAACCAGTAGGGTAGGTAAGTGCATTTCATCCCTGCTTATGACCATTTTTCACACTTATGACCATTGCAGCATCCCCATGGTCGTGTGATTCACATTGAAATGTCTGACAACTGGCTCATATTTAATATGGTTGCAGTGTCCTGAGGTCATGTGATCACCCTTTCAAACCTTCTGACAAACAAAGTCAATGGGGAAACCAGATTCACTTAATAACCATGTTGCTAGCGTCACAACTGCAGTGATTCACTTAACAAATATGGCAAGAAAAGTCATAAAATGGAGCAAAACTCACTTAACAAATTTCTCACTTAGAAATGTAACTTTTGGGCTCAATTGTGATCGTAAGTCATGGACTACCTGTATTCATTTCAAATGTGCTGGGATAGCATCAACTTACCATTATCAAGCAGCAGTAGAAGTATTTAAAATCATGAATCATTTTAAATCAGAGTATAAATCATTTGTACTCTAAAATCATAAGAGTATAAATAAGGAATGATTTTATTTTAAGCTATCCAAAAGATCCACCTTCCCTTAAACTCTCAGAGATATTCATATATTACATTATATCATGCTAACATATATACCGCGGTTTGCATTACTTATATATCATCTGATTATATGATGCAACCTGTCATGTGATGCGCAACGTAACTATACAACTATAGCAGCATCCCCACCGTCAGGTGATCAAAATTCGGGCACCAAGATGTATTTACAATGGTTGCAGGATCCCAGGATCGTGTGACTGCCATCTTCCCAGGCAGCTTCTGATGAGCTAAATCAACGTGGAAAGCCAGATTTGCTTTAACAACTGCATGATTCAATTAACAACTGTGTGATTTGCTTAACAACCATGGCCAAAAAGATAAAATTGAGTACAATTCACTTAATAACTGCCTTGTTTAGCAATGGAAATTCTGGGCCCAATTGTGGTCGTAAGTAAAGGACTAACTGTAGTAAACCAGTACATGTTCCTGAGAAATAGCTTATTTATTCCAAGCGCTCTTGGAAGAAGGCTCATACCACATAATAGGGCCAGCCATTAATATTGTGCCAGCTGCTACGCTTGCTGGAAGGACAGGAGAGAGATAGAAACACCTGCTTGGGGATTGATAAGGTTACCTGGAATACACATTTGGGGAACGTCTTGACTATAGCAGGAAGTCTTAGGGTTTCTGAAAGCTGTTCGAGAAACAGCCACCACAGACTGGTGTGTATTGGAGCAATGTCTGGTCACAGCCACAATATCTTCATCAACTTGGTCTACAAACACCTAAAAATGTATTTTGAGAAATAAATAAATAAGATGATGAGTATATTTTAAATTAATACTACTCATATTGCAATTCTCATTTAGGGCATTCTTAGGCCAGGTGTCACCATTTTTAGAATCTTTGAAAAGAGGACATTGAAAGAGAGAAAGTTAGTGACTTACCCAATCAGAAGAAATATGCATATATTTGGTTAATCAGTAACATCATTTTGGATTTTAACTTTAAACGAACATTTAGAATCTCATTCCTTTGACCAAGATCATAAGAATTCTCTTTCATATAACTTGTTCCTAGTCATGAAAAAGCCAGTTACAGGCTTTCAAATAAATAAAATAATTATAATTCATTCAACGTTAATAATCTATTTCTTGATTTTCTTTCCTCATAGCTGGAAAATTTTTTGGCAAAGCAAAAAAACAAATAAATCAGGATTCTGGTTTCCAGTCATGATTGTAATAATCCAATCAGTAGACAAGTAATTGTGGATTTAAATTATTTTGCTGCTGATAATGAACTATGGTATATTCTTAACATAAATCTGTCCATCTCATTAAGCTGACAACTACTTTATGATTCAGTCCACTATATGCAAACATGGCATCAAGCCATGGCACCTGGCTCAACATTTTCCAGTATGCCATCTCTCCTAACCACAATACAAGCTGACCCAGTTCTTGCCTGATTAAAACCTTTAGCTCCCAGCTCTTGGTGTAATCTGTTCATAGCTAGCCTTCCTGCTATAATTCCAGTCTTGAAATTAACTTCACCAGGCTTTAACTGTGTTGCTGATGGATTCCACTTTGCATAAAATCTTTCTTCAGAGACCACGGATATCTGCCAATAAATGGAAAAATAGCAATTCACCATTTTTTCCATGCTCAAACAACTTCTACAGACCATATTGTGCACATTTCAATATTTAAAACTTTTCTATATTGCTTCTTATAATTTAAAAATTACAATTAAAAAAAAAAAGTTCAGTTGAAAGTCAGGAGCTTTAATATATATGAAAAATGTTTCTTAGCACCTGGATCAATAAACATTACTTTTTGCTTGACATTGACAACCTGAATGCTAATTATTCCACTCTGAAGAATGTCCATCTGCCCATGACTTTAGATTGATCAAATTATGAAGTGCTGACACATAAGAATAAACATTCTGTGGAGTCCTTGGTGGTCTCTGAGCTTGGTTGTTTTCTTGGAGAATGTAGTCCAATGTCTAATGTTAGAGCCGTGGTGGCCCAGTGGTTAGAATGCAGTACTGCAGGCTAATTCTACCGACTGCCAACGGTTCGATCCTCACCGGCTCAAGGTTAACTCAGCCTTCCATCTTTCCGAGGTCAGTGAAATAAGGACCCAGATTGTTGGGGCAATATGCTGACTCTATAAACTGCTTACAGAGGGCTGTAAATCACTGTGAAGCGGTATATAAGTCTAAGTGCTATTGCTATTACCAAACCAGGTAACATTATCAAGTGTTTTATTTTTCATGTACCCATAACTTAGGCACAGGACCAACATTCTGACTTGAATAGGTCATGAGTGAAGCTTGTAGGATTGGTGAAACAATCTGAGTGAGCAAGACCAATCAAAATAATGATCCCTACCTGCTGTACTAAAACTTGAGAAATGTCAGAAGTAATTTTATGCATATCACACTACAATAATACAAACAGGATATTATTGGAACCTGCATCAACACTGCTTGATCATCCCAACATCTACAAGGAGTGCACTGTTTAAAAACACACCTGATGTGGCACTAGTTCATCGTATCCTCTAGTGCTTCCTGTAGCACAGCAGGCCATGGAAACGATTGTTGAGCTGGGAAGGGCGTCATAAGCAGATCGATGCTAGCAATAAGAAATAGGGATACAATGGTCAAAGCAGTTCTGAATTCCAGCAAATCCCTCTTTCTGCTCTAGGCCCTGTGCTCCATCCCAGGACATTTCCTTAAGATCTTCATGACACTTGGGAGTAGAAGGAATCCCGTAACGATAAAGTCAATTCATGCTGATCATGAATAGCAGGATTTAATCCAATGCATTTAAGAACGTGGGTTGAATGGCTGCCATGTATAATATATAAAAGAAGTGACGTGAGGTAATTTATGTTGATGACTATATGCCATCCAGCACAGCACGGAAAATAACCCAACCTGATGTCCTAAAGTTCCCTCAATCCTTTGCCTTGGGTAGCATGCTTGCTAGGTGATGGGAGCTGATGTCCAGGTTATTTACATTTAATTTTACTAATGCTGGTTTATAAATTTGGCACACAGGGAAAGTACCCAGTGGAATGCAGGAGTAAGGTGATAGTTTCTGGCTTTCATATATCTCATTCAGATGAGACTTAAGACACACTATTTTCCGCTTCAGTTCACATGATAGATCCTATTTATATGCAAAATAAGGAAGATAAACTCTTTAAGCCCTGGTTCACAGAAAATTGTGTATGTTGGAAATCTAGAATCAACAAGGCAATTTATTCCGGGCTCCAGATCAATTAAGAAATACACAGGTCATTTTCAGAGGACTGTCCAGCCTCTGTTTGGAAAAAAAATATCAGCAAAACAGTTGTCTGCATTGTTTATTTGCTATAAATAGGAATTCCTTTCTACGGAAAAAGCTCACAGGCTATTAAAAAAAAAAAAGGAATCAGAAAGAAGGTTTCAACAAACTTTCATTTGTTGGTCCTGTAATTAGAGCAAACTATTTGGACATGTGGTAACTCCAGTACAGAGGTGGGTTTCTACCGGTTTGGAACGATTCTACGGAGTAGGTGGTAGGCCGCTGGTGACATCATGGAGCCGGTTCTGCTCCATGGGTGCCGGCATCCTTTTTTTTGAATTTTTTTTGGGGGAATTTGTTTTGGATTTTTTTCTTATGCGCATGCGCAGAAGCTGAGTTTCTGGCACTGCGCATGCATCGGCATCTTGTTTTTGGCCTTTTTTATTTTTCGGGGTTTTTTTCTACTGTGCATGCGCGTGCGTGCAAGGCACGTCCACGCAGCACGGGAGGCAGCAAACTGGCAGCGAGGTAAGTTAGAACCCACCCCTGCTCCAATACCATACAGCTTATTAAGTAGGAAGAGGAAAGAGCCCCAGGAAAAGAGCACAATACACTACTAGAGAGAGGGATGCCATGGGCAAGTGCTGGGAGTATATGCAGACTGTTGGGTACATGCTACAAAACATGAGTGTCTGGGGACTCAGGGTAGACACACATTACAGAGTGTGGGCAAGTGCTACGGACATGAGAAACCTGGAATCTCATAGTCCATAGTGAGGATCCTTGGGAAAAAAAGTGGTGCAAATCAGTGCTGGGTTTCAATTACTGGTGCTACCAGTTTGGAACTGTGAGCGTGTGTAGTTTGCATGCGCGCGGTGCTTCTATGCATGCATAGATCTTCTTTGATGACATCCAGGCGAGTGGGCGGAGCCTCCCGATGTTGCTGCTACTGGTTCGCCCTAACTGGGGCGAACCAGTAGCAACCCACCATTGGTGCAAATGAAACTCCCACATTGAATTTGTTTATAGGAAGCTGGCAGGGAAGGTCCCAAATGGAGAACAGGTGATTGCATCTAAGCCTTCCATTACACTGTGCAATATTTATCCTTTAAGTGTGAGCTGGTTGTCAAGAGCCCAAATTGTAACCACATGATCATCAGGATGCTCTGAAGCCCAGAACTTTGAGGACCGGTCATGGGTACCACTCGTTTAGCGCTATTCTAACTTTGAAAGAATGCCGAACGAGTCTTGATAACCTTGTGTGTATTTGTGTGTTTCGAGTTTATTTGCATTCACATTAAATGATCATTTTTAGTATAAAATTAAAAGTCCATTCATATTAAAATAGGATTATGTATTTATTATGAAGCAGTCAAAACATGGATTATACTACTCAATGCATAATATTTATGAGCGCTTTAAAGTTACACCTTGAACAACTAGAGAGTTTTACAGTGCCAATGCTTACCTGAATTGGACATTCATTATCATGTGTTATGTCCATGAAGAGTGCATGTGCGATAGCAGGTGTTAAAGGCCTCAAACGTGGCTGGACGAAAGATCCAACAGGTTCTCCACCAAAGCGGTAGACTAACCTGCCCTCCTCGTGGCTATTGTAGGCACTCATTGCTTCTGCATAACAACAAAACCAACCCCCTTTCAATGAGCATTGATTGTTAGATTCATTCATCAGAACGTGAACTTTTCAGAATTTATTAAATCATGTTAACAGTCACTCAGGCCATTAATCCCAATGTGTAAACACAGCCAACAGAAACATGTATTCCACAGGTCATATGGAAGCTCTGCTTTCGTTGAATCCCAAAACATGCACAATCCAACACCTATTCAAGTCAGTATATACTATGTTTATGATTTTCCTGACTAAAGGATTTAAATAATAATAAAATATATTTTTGATGGAATTTTCACTTTGGGCATAACTGGTAGTGATGCAAGACTCCATGTATACTATCTTGAAGTTAAAATCTATGGGTATTGGAATGATAAAAGAGGCATTTCAGTAAGCCTAAAGCCTTGTAGTCTAACATGATTGTATTCATCAAACACAACTATCATGTAGTTTAACATATCACAAAAGCAACGTAGAGTCTCTTTGTCATCTTAATCAAATGATTGATAATGTGCCACATCTCTCCCATTTCCTATCCTATCAAGCATTTAGGAATGTCAACACGAAGTTTAAATGTGGTTAATTCCATATCCTTTGAGATTTTTAAAAATAATAAAGGCATGATAAAAATCAGATGAATGAATTAATGAATGAATACATACATATAGTACATACATACATAAGCAGGCTTTGCCTTTTTCAAGCCTTTGTTAATAGTGAATGTGGCACAGTTCCAATATATCCTAACTACTGTAACATGTTTTACAAACCATGTTAAAGTAATGCCTTATAATCTGTGAATATAGACAAATATCTGACCTAACCAAGTACCTTAATACTTATCTTTTAGCCATGATTAGGGAGATAAAGCACATCACATCTGCACCAACCAAGATATACAATATATGTTGTTCATATGAGATGTACAACATTTATACAAAGTTATCTCCCTATTCATTATTTTGTTGAGCTATGAAAAGTGGTCATCACTACTACTTCCATCTTTTAATTTTCATTCATAATTATGATGAAACAATACTATCACGTGTTTATAAAAAAGGAATGCAAACAAAAATTTACACGTTCACGTCCTTCACTCACAGCAAATCATGCATAGTAAAAGACCAAATTAAACAGCAATTTAAAGCAAGCCTACCTCTTATTAAAGAACTAATGCCCAATTTATTCACAAAGATATTGTCCAGCTCTTCACTTCCAGTGAACAGTTCAGCCACTATATACAAGTTGGGCCGTAATTTTCTAGCTGTGTCCATCATATACTGCAAGAAGCATAGCCAAGGAAACCACAGATAGGAAAATGCAGAACAGCAGGAAAAAAAAGAATGCAAAGCTAGGCATGGATTTGGAGACCAGGGAAAAACGCCGTGCGGCAAAACCAAATTAGGAAGCCAAAGGTTTAAAGAACCAAAAAGGTTCAGTTATGAAGATTCAAGAAAATGAGCCCAAGACAAGGAATGAAGAATGAGATGGAAGGGAAAAACCAAAAGGAGAGAGGGAAAGGGGTTTGAAATTGGCCAAGGGTACAAGAATAAATACAAATGAAAAAGACAAAATTAGTTCCACGTAGAGATTTTGACTTTATTATAAACACAGCAATCCTGCAACAAACCTTTCAAGCATTTTTTTTTAATGGTACCTCTAATCAGACTGGTAATTCCTAGGCGGTTGACAAAGACATTGTCAATGACCTCGCTGCCAGTGAAGAGTTCAGCTATCACATACAGATTAGGTCTGACCGACCTGGCTGCTGCCAGCATTTCCTATAGATTGTAACACATTCTTTTTTTTTAAAGTGCCTTCTTACAGCATGAGCTTTTCTGACAAACATAGGACTTCCATTCCATTATTCTCTAATTACTATGGTTTCCATAATAATACATAAACATCATAAAAAACATAAATTAAAATGGGAAGAATGATAGAGACATCATTCTGTACGTAATGTTTTGGTTCAAACAGTGCAGTACAGGTAGTCCTTATTTAACGGCACTGATCCAGTGACTTAAAAATTGTGAAGGCACTGTACAGAAAAGTGATGTACTGATGACCAATCTTCAAATTTTCAACTATTCCAACGTCCCTCAGTCACGTGATTACACGTGACTGCTTAATGACCTGCAGTGATTCACTTATTGATGGTAACTGGGCACTTCCAGATCTGACATTGCTAAGTGATGCAATCATGCAATATTGCTTTTTTTTGCTTAGCGACAGAAACTCCAGTATCATTTAATGTCATTAAGTGAGGACTACCTGTATGAAGTAATATAGCATTCTAGCTATGTTTAAAGTTAACCAGGCCTTTTAGAATCGTAATTTTCATGCCAAGGTCAAATTCTGCTTAACCTTAATCCTAGTTAGTATTGAAATGAATATTTTCATTAAATAACTTGCATTTGCACCCTACTTCTTCATAAAAAAAAATTCAGCAGCAGCATCCCTATTTATTCCAACAATAACTCAATAAACTGAGAGTGATAACCAAACATCATTTATTGAACAACATCCTCTAAGCTAGGGGTGTCAAACTCACATTGTCACGGTGGCATTACGTGACGTATCCGTACTTTTCTTTCACTAAACCAGGCGTGGTCATGGCCAGTGCGTGAGGCATCTGGCCCATGGGCCGGGAGTTTGACAGCCCTGCTCTAAGCCGTGGTGGCACAGAGGTTAGAATGCAGTATTGCAGGCTAACTCTGCCCACTGCCAGTGGTTCGATCCTCAACCAGCTCAAGGTTGACTCAGCCTTCCATCTTTCTGAGGTCAGTAAAATATGGACCCAGTTTGTTGGGGGAAATATGCTGACTCTGTAAACTGCTTAGCGAGGGCTGTAAAGCACAATGAAATGGTATACAAGTCTAAGTGCTACTGCTATTGCTATTCAGTGAAAAGAGTACCTGGGTTTCCCTATTCTAATACCGAAAGCAGAGTTCTTCAGATGTTTTGAATTTCAATGTATTGCTACACACCATGCTGGCTTTGGCTGAAGGCTAATGAAGTTGAGGACGTTAGGCTATCTTCCACTGTTCTAACTTTGCTTCATTGAAAAAACAAACAAACATGAAATCATGGTTAAAAGCAAATCATGTGAAGAAGATCGTATGGGCAAAAAAGCAGTGTGCACATGAGAAACTGAGGCTGCTGAGGTCAGATTAGTTCTACTTATCTTACAGTAAACTGCTTTCAATAGCATTTAATCAAGGTTACTTTTTAAGCTAAGCTTACATCCAAGATTTTAAGTATATCTAAACAGGTTATTTTCTCCTGGACTAATACTACACTAGATTCAGATTCTTTTACCCAAAAATGTGAGGATGTTTAGAAGGATACCAACATAACAGGATCACTATGATGTCTCAGATTAAACTATTGTCTGCAATACAAGTCTAATAACCATAGCTTACCTTGCACGATTACTGTAAAAATGACTAAGACAGATGTCAAAGTTATCATCTCCATCCAGTATGAATACATTTTTCTAATATCATGAATAACTATGTATAAATGCATTTTTATATACCTCAGCCACATGAAGAGGAGTAGAGTGGCAATTGTCAAGACGCACTCCATGGAAATATTTGGCAGTAATTTCAGTATATTTTTTCATGTGAGCCCATAGATATGGGCAGTCTTCTGGTTTATTCCCATAGCGCAGCTTGACACTATCACCCCAGCAAATAAGTTCTCTTCTAAGGTAGACATTTGAGCCTATAGAAAGAAAAATCTAATTTAGGGAACAATACAGTAATTGTGGTTTCAATATTCTTACTCATTTATTGAATTTATTTTTAGAGTAGTTTTATTAAAAATTACAACAGTCCCTTCAAACAATATCTTAGAACTTAATTTTTTTCCTTGTTCTGCTCACAAAATTCTTTAAAAATTTAACAAACCTCTTTTGTAAATCCAATATAGGAAAAAGTATGCAAGTCACTCCCTTGGTTAGCCCTTTCAATTATAGACATCGGTACTGGACAGGCAGAAAAAATTGGAGATAAATAGTCTTTCAAAATCAATTCAACTGATTCATAAATTACAAAAAATATAGAACTGCAATGCATTGTCATCAAAAAGACTGAAATACAACCTAAACTCTCATATATATATTTTTGTAAATTATGCTTGAAAAATTGATATGCACAAAATACCTCTACTCACTTAGGCCTTTTATGCACTCGTGTTTTTTTATGTCCCAACATCAAATTGATGCCCCAAGATGAAATATTACTTCATTAAAATTCAACTGCTATCCCAAAGTTACAATTTTCTTACATTTGTCAGAAACTAGTTATGATGATTTGGAAAATCATCTTACGTTAGATCTGGATATTTTATTTATACAGGAACATCTTTTTAGTAAGAAAGATAACCTAAAGACAAGATATTGCATGCATTTTACTTCCCGTTTTCCTTGCCCACAAATGAAATCCTCAATTTATTTCATTAAGAATTCGCCATTCAACTTGGTTAAAATGATATCATTCCTAAATGATTCACATGCTTATTTTAACCTAAACTCATTTGGACTTTGAGCCATTTTGATTGTAATTGTTTCTTCAATGTTAGGTGGATTTACAGCTGTCCTATAAATCCATTTCAAAATTAAATATATAATGCTTTTTACTGCTATTAGAAATATTAATAGAAATATTTTCAAGAAAAGACCAACTCAACCCAAGAATTATTTGTGTGTACTCTGTTGCTATGCTACTGAGACTAACTTATGCTTTAAGTGGATTTTCTGTACTAAGCAGGAAGTTGGACCAAATGCCTACAAAGCCTTTTTTCTACTCTTTGACTCTATATTTCCATATCCAAAATAATATATTTTTAAATGCCTCTTTTGGATTTTGCAATAGCACTAAATATGCAATTAGAATATCCAAAGTTAATATGTATATTTTATTTATGAAAATCTGGCAACGTGCTATTCCCTGTGGAGTTTCTTAAATTTTGACATCATGATATACATGATATACCAGGGGTGTCAAACTTGATTTCATTTAGGGCAGCATCAGGGTTGTGTTTGACCTTGGTGGGACAGGATGTACGTGACCAGGGTGGGCCTGGCCAGCTTGATGTCAATGTCGGGGGCGCGTAAGGCAGCCCGAGTGCTCTGCCAGAAAAATTTTCAGCTGCGATGGCCTCCTACACCCTCTGCAAGAGAAAACGGAGTTCGAGAAGGCTGCATGTAGCCCTCCCAAGCTCCATTTTCACTGGCAGAGGCAACATGGGCCAGTCCTTTGCTGTTTCCAGGTCGGCCCCTCGGGCCAGATCTAAGCACCCCGTGGGCTGGATCTGGCCCACAGGGCTTGAATTTGACACCCCTGATATATATGGTATTTGTATTTGTATTAATTTACCTGCAATCCATTGTCACCAAAAAGTCTCTGAAATACCAACCCAAACGTACAGCAAGCAACGTGAAGAACTGAAATTAATCAATCCTTAGCATAAATCATCTAAACTAAACCATGGATGAAGGCTATTTGAAAAACTATGCTTTATTCAAGTACTTCGAGTTGTTCAATTAATAAAGAAAGGTCACAAACCTGGTTCAGCAAAATTTTTCAGAGGATCATCTCCCATCACCCAACCATTATAGGCCATAAAATAACTTGCTTTGTCAGGCTGGTGCATCATAACTTCCTCCTCATCCAGGGTTAGTTCTTTAAATGGGTAAGTAAAATACCTGCACAAGCAATAATGAAGTGGATACTGATAAATGACTAATACATTTCTTCAAGAGGAATAATTACATTCATAATATTGCAAGAATACAGAAATACTGTTTTTCCCCCTAACCAACTTAGTAATGTTGATTCTTTTTTTTCCTTCCAGCTTATTGTTATTTTTCTAGAGCTGAATTGTGGACATAGTTATCTATATCCTGATAAATATAATCTCACATACAATAGATCTAAATGGCTAGTCTGTTATTCTACTTCAAATTTTCAAAACTAGAAAAATTGTATAGGTCACCCAATTCTGTTCAAGAGTTTAATTCCCCCTTGCATTCATACATTTTTCTTTTACTGAAAGAACCTGAAATCATTACTAAATGCCCTTCAAGCAGGCCATCATCTCAAGGAATGTTGAAAGTCATATGAAAATAATATTAAGTAGCAATTTCAGAAATAATATATTATTTAACTTCAAATATTTAAAAATACACTATTGGATACTATCAATCCAGTTGAGATACCAGTCTACTTTTACAGGTACAGTACATCTTCAATATTTACAAAATGTGAATCACATCTTCATCACTGACAACATCAAAAACTAAATTCTAAGCTCACTGGTTATGTTTTTAGCAACCCTATTATTAGAAGTTGGAAATTTTAGTTAATGAAAATGAACTAGAATACAATTAAGATTATGGCTTGTTTTAAATCTGATAATCCTTTCTTAGAAGAATGTATGGTTAATTAGAGAAACATGGGCTTAATTACTGGTTAAAGAGAAATAGATCTTCTCTGTGGTTGCCCCTACCCACTGGAACAGATTGTATGAAATCTGTGGGTTTTTTACAAGATTCTGGAGCAGATTGATTGTGATGGGCTTATGATATGGATTTGTACAGTAGTCCTCGACTTACAACCATTCATTTAGTGGCTGTTCGAAGTTACAACAGCACTGAAAAAGTGACTTGTGACCATTTTTCACACTTATGACCATTGCAGCATCCCCATGGCCATATGATCAAAATCCAGACGCATGGCAACTGGCTGCAGTGTCCTAGAGTCATGTGATCACCTTTTGGATCCTTCTGATAAGCGAAGTCGCGGGGGAAGCCAGATTCATTTAACAGCTGTGGTCTCAACTTAAAAGCTGCAGTGATTCACTTAACAACTGTAGCAAGAAAGGTCATAAAATGGGGCACAACTCAATTAGCAACTGATTTGCTTAGCAACAGAAATTTTGGGCTCAATTGTGGCCATAACCTAGAGTACTTGTAATGTGTTTTATAATTGCTTGATTTCCCCCCCCTTTTAAATCTGGATTCATTGTATTGGTACACGTAACCTAGAATTGCTATGCTGATTGAGCAATTTTATAGATGGGTTAAATTAATAAATGAATTGCATACGTCTTTACAATTCAGATATATACTCTAAGTAAAAAGAACCCCAATCTCTTTTGGGTTTATACCATAATTATATTATCAAGCTTCCCTTCCCTTTTAAGGGAGCACAAACATTCTTATATATCTTCATACATGAAAACATGCATTTAAAAATACTGTACATGCTATTTAAAATAGAGAAGGTACAATACCCTGTAGTCAATGGATGTTTTCTGGTTATAGCACCAAGCTTAGGACCATGATCAGCCAGTCGTTCGTAGCTCACTGTTGCCAAAACACAGGTGATAGCCTGGAAGCCATTAAAACGTTAATACAGTCAAGATTTAAGTGCTCAGCACAAGTATGGAATAAAGAGTATACAAGCTACAATGGTCACATGACCCATGATTGTTACAACCTGCTCCTGATGGTAATTTGTTTGCCGGAACTTTTCATCATTTAGCTCTTCAACTCTTTTGCGGAACCAGTTGCAACACTCTTCTATTGCAGCTGGTCCATTGCTAAAAAAAAAACACACGAACGAAAGCAACTACTTTTAGAACAAGTAAAAATGTGAGTTTAATGTATGTATAATCAGGAAGGAGACTGATATATTCTGACTTGACACAAATTTTAACTTTTATATTAAGCATACTTCTTAATGTAAACTATAGTCTTAAAGGTGTTTGCAATATATTGTATTTTTTTTAAACCTATTTTTCCATTAAATATCGATACACCAGGGACAGGCCAGAAGATCTGTGAATACTGAACAGCACTAAAAAGTTTCAGAATAAGAAACTGAAGTTTAGGAAGAAAGCAAATTATAATTGAAATGATACATTTCTGAAGTTCCTCCTCATCTGATATATTGACAATGATTTGATCATCAAATGACGGACTTAATGTTGTCTTTATAAAATACATACCTGTGTGGTATGAAGGTATTCAGTGCTACATTCATATCTACAGTGCAGCCAAGTCTCCTAAATTCAGGATCTTGAATGATTGCAAGATGTTGGCTGGGATCGGTTTTAACCTTTGAGCTACCTGTTGCAGGGAATCTGTGATCAGTTTCAAGGCATGTATTGTTATTTATGGCAACAATTCTTAGTTTTCAGAAAGCTCAAATCGGATATAGATACAACCCGGAGGTTTAAGTACTGCTGCACAGGTGCATTGTTCCTGACACTCTGTAAGAATTACAATAATCACACTGAAGTTTCTAAGTATGTTAAAATGTGCACAATTGGACACTTTTTCAGAATATTTGCTAGATCAGGGTGTACCAATTGGGACTCAAATAGGACCGCTACCATCAATCCCTCCCACAATTGACAAGACCAAAACATGTGATTGTTGAGGGACAAAATGTGTGACATGTGCCTTCTATGCCTGTGAGACCTATTTAATCTTCCAAAATAATCCATGAGTTTATCTGCCTTTGGAGTATATCAAAGTCTGTCAATCAAGCCAAAAGATGGGCCCTCCTGTACCAGCTGAACACAGATGTATTCTGGTGCCTATTTAAACTGAGTTGCCTCTTGAACCTTGAGCTTAACAGAAATGGAGTAAAAAATGTCCACACAACATCCATCTCCTTTTACGTTCTTAAGAAAACATTCCTAAATCCGCTTACAATCTTAGGGATACATTTGTGCTGTATTTTGCCATATGTTTTTCTTGATTGAGATGTAGAAACATAACATTCGGGGCCACTTACGATTTTTGCACAGCTCAAGCACTGTGTAATAATGAACTCTCTTTACCACAGAAAAAGCTGGGTTTGTTAGAGCTAACTTGCAAGTAAAGTCTACAGTTCTTAAACCTTTTAAAAAGTATTTTACTGAATCCTTGAAATTTCATTTTTACCTTATTCTGACTCACTTGTCTTAATATTTTCTATTCCTAATATTCTTTTTAGTTAAAATTTCTTTCAGTGTGCCCCTTTTATTTATTTTAATTCGACCTGTCTGGTTTATAGGTTTATAATTATATTTGCTTCACTATTTGTTTTGTGCTGATTAATGATTAATAAAGATTGATAAAACCGATAAAACCTTGCTACTAAGTTCAGGATTCCTCCAAACCCAATTCGAATTGAAAAAACTAAATGTAAAGTTTCAAATAAGTTTATTGTAGGATTTCTGTAGCATGAGCTAAAAAGGTAAAAGTGATATTGGGAGAGAAGAAAAACTTATATTTTTCTGCATAAAATCACAAAAAACAACAACAGGTGAGGGTTTTTCCATTCGTAATACAACAACTTTAGTGCTCTTGTGATTCCTCAGAGTATTAACTAAACAAAAATTGTATGGAATTTACAATTTTCCAATAGCTAGATTGTCAGGATGAAAGTTCCATGGGTTTTCAAATATTTCTGTTAACATTTTGATTGTTAACTACGATAATAATCTTTGATGTGGCGTAAGTGATTTCTGAAATCAAGATAATTTTATTTTTCTCCATGTACCCAGAAAAATTTCCCTTGACTGCAAAAGTATTTTTTCATACCAACCATTGTTTCTTTGATGCTTACACTATAAAGAATCTGAGTTATTTTGTTTACCTTTAGTTAAAAGAGTTTTAAATTGCTGCACTGCTTTGTTAACATCAACTTGGAAGAATTCACATAATTTTATCTTGGGAAAAATATCCTCCAAAAAGATTTTACGGATACACTGGAAAAAAAAGAATAAGAACCAAGTCAGTAAATAAACAAAAGTTAGCATTTCAAACACTATTCACTATAAATATACCGGTATTTGTTTCAAAATAGTTTTGAAATATCATTCCTTTATGATATTACTTTGTAAACCTTCAAGAAGAAAATAAAGAACTAAAAAGTTTTTTTGGCTATTTTTAAAGCAAATTATGTCAACAGAACTATACTATGCCTTGTTTTGCCATCTACAAAGTAACAATAAATAATTCATGGCAAGCAGATTGTAATGAAACAAAAGATGTGTTTTCCAGAAAACATGCTGGAAATGTAATTTTAAAAGCAGAGGAGAACTATTTAAAAGTATAACAGAAACAAATACACAAACAATACATTAAAAATATCCTGGAAGAAACAACTTGAAAGATGAAAAATAAGA
Source organism: Pseudoxenodon macrops (assembly GCA_032467955.1). NCBI lineage: Eukaryota > Metazoa > Chordata > Lepidosauria > Squamata > Pseudoxenodontidae > Pseudoxenodon > Pseudoxenodon macrops. The sequence continues at coordinate 67,093 of JANHFT010001736.1, forward strand.
CAAGTCTGGAAGCAAAATTAATAATTCCAAAACAAGGAGGGGGTGGGTTTGGCCCGGTTCAGGTGAACCGGTAGCAGTGGCGGCCGGATGTCATCAACAACACTCTGCGCATGCGCACGCTCCCGTTCTCGAACCAGTAGCAAAGATAAGTGAAACCCACCACTGAGAACAGGGCTACAATAAAGTAGGCATAATAATTGCTTTAATTCAGTGATGATATGCACTATCGATAATTTTTATATTTTCTTACATTCAAATGTTGGTCATTTTCAATAAGTGGTGGCAGTCCTTTGTCACTGTATTTGCCCCCAGCCACTTTACAGGTGAAATGCCAAATAGCTCGGTCCAATAGCCAGGCTGGTTTCAAGTGAGGGGAGTTTATAAGGTTGTATCCGCACTCGGGATGCTGAGTCACCCATTCACTGTTCGAAGCTTAGAAAAACAAGAAACACACAACTAGTAGCACACCTTGCTGGAAGATTTTAGGCACTTCACCAAGGTGACCATATTTTCTTGGGGAAAAAAGTAAAGGACAAAGCTACATAAGAGAATCTGAAAGAGGTTAATAAGGATAAAAAAAGGATTATGAAGGGATGAATGACGGGGAGGCATCCGAATGGATATCCGAGCTCCATGAGGAAGGAGCCCCTGAGCTAGATGATA
>JANHFT010001736.1:82116-100485 GCA_032467955.1 Pseudoxenodon macrops
TTGAGCCCAGAATTTATGTTACTAAGTGAGAAATTTGTTAAGTGAGTTTTGTCTCATTTTACGACTTTTCTTGCCACATTTGTTAAGTGAATAATTGAAGATGCTAAATTAGTAACACGGTTGTTAAGTGAATCTGCCTTCACCACTGAGGTCGCAAAAGATGGTTTCATGACCCTGGGACACTGCAACTGTCATAAATATGAACCAGTTGTCAAGCATCCGAATGTAAGACACGTAACTATGGGAATGCTGCAATGGTCATAAGTGTAAAAAATGCCGTTGTAACTTTGAGTGGTCACTAAACAAACTGTTTTAAGTCGAGGACTACCTGTATTTCCTGTCTATTGAATTAAGCTAGACTATAGCCATTTTTTCTCCCTGCAGATTCCATTTAACTTGAATCAGGTCACTTTACAACAACTGGTTGATAATATACTGTAATTACGTCTTTAAAGAGATGTTTGGGAGATTGCATTTTCAAGTCAAATGATCATTATTGGAACAAAAATCTGATCCAAATATGAATAAACTCACTTGACTATGAAAAAATCAATCTGTAATATAAAGTCAATAACTGAACGCTTGATCAAACTGGGGTTCCACATCCCAGAATATACCGTTCATCAGCTTGGCAAAGGTTGATTGCTCTTCAAAAGATTATTTGATTTAGGTAGGAATCCTGGAATAGTTCCCTCCACCACCCCCAGCCCTCTGTATAATAGTCAAATAAATTACTGCAAAGAATAATTACAGTTCTTTATATACCAAGTTGTCTCATTATGCCCAGAGATAATTAGATAGATTAGTACAATGAATAAGTAAAGTCATGAATTGTAATTAAATTCTGGGCTTCTGGATGATATAATTGAAAAGACGGTCAGGTAGAAATTACATGGTACCCAATCTGCAACTTTCTCTTCCATTAATTGTTATTCAGTATTGTTTTAAATGGACACAGTTATCCCCAATTTCATGTAATAAGGGAGGGGGACTTACTGTTTTGTATTGGTTGTGCATTCCGTCCCCCAGAGCTAAACCTCTTTCCTTGGCCGGAAGATCAATAGTGGCTTAGATCTTAGGCTGTTGCTCTTAAACCTAGTTTGGCCGGCAATAAGGCACCTCTCATTATTGATTGGATTACCAGGAAGAAGGCTGACTTGGCATGCACCACAGAGACCTGGCTGGGACCAGAGGGAAGATTTCCTCTCTCAGAAATATGCCTATTCAGGAATCTGTAATCTGTGCACACCAGCCTAGACTGCAGGGCAGGGGAGGTAATGTGACTCTTGCTATTCGAGAGTCTCTGAGTGTTACCAGGGGCACAGCTCCACAAATGCCCATTGTGCCCACCCTTTTTCTTAAGAGTGGCCTCTAAGGATTGCTGCTATTATATTAGTCTCACTGCTACCCAGTGGCGGATTAAGACTCACTGGTGCCCTAAGCGCTGACAAATCTTGGTGCCCCAACATTCAATTTTTATCAATTTTTAAAAAACAAATCTTCATTGTTTTTTCTTTCTTTCTCAACTTTGTGGTGCCCCCTTTAGGCCTGGTGCCATAAGTACGTGCTTAATCTGCTTAATGGTTTATACCAGTGTTTTCCCGACCCCCAAAACAAGCACTTGGCCTTATTTTCAGGGAGGTGTTATTATTTTTGAGGTGCAGGAGTCAGGGAGCGTGGTCATCTCATGGCTGCTGCTGTGTTTCAGGGATGGCTTATTTTCAGGGGACTGCTTATTTTAGCGCATGTGCGCAAAAGCCTGATTGGGCTTATTATCCGGGGAGGTCTTATTTTCAGGGAAACAAGGTATACCACTGTGCTACCTAGCATATTCCCTGCCCAAGCTCCTGAATCAAGCTGCAGGGGTGGTGGTGGAGTTTCCCAGTCTTATGATTCTGGGAGACTTCAACCTGCCTTCCGTGGGAGTTGGGGGTCAGAGATTGCTCAGGAGTTCATGGAATGACATCCATGGGCCCGTCCCAAGATATTCAGGAACCTGACTAGGAATATTAGTCACACACTCAATTTGGTGTTCTTGTTGGAACTGTGCCTTTGTGATGTGGAATTGGTGGGTCTATTTTTGGTCCCACTGTCATGGTCAGCTTATAGTCTGGTAACTATGAATTTTTGTAAGGCTGTATCCCTCTGCAGGGATGCGGAACCTATTAGATCAGTTCATCCCTGGCAACTGATGGACCCTGATGGGTTTCAGAAGGAGCTTGGGGCTATAACCGAGGATCTGCTGCATAGTCCTGCCAAGAACTAGTCTCCACCTGGAGTAAGAGAGTAACTCTCTCAACCTTGGATCTTATTTTTTACTAGGGTTATGAGAAGAACTGAGAGAGATGAAGTGATTCAAGAGATGCCTAGAGTATTGCTGGTGAAAGATAAAAGTCAAACTCAACTGAACACACATAAGAACTATTAAAGATTTCTTGCCAGTTATTAGGAAATGGAGCTTAGAAAATCCATAAATGGGGCTGTTCTAGTTGCATGGGTGCGAGAGTTGGTGGTTAAATGGGTACAAAAAGATAGTGGAGAGATACTAAGCTATTCTCTATCCTATTTGTGTTGTCTCAAAACACAACTGACTTAAAACGTGGCACTATAAAACTGGCTTTGCTGAATTGTCACCACAAATTCACTTCTGTTTCCTGCATCTGATGCTACGTGGATGGATTTATTTTTTACTTAAGACTTAGCTAGGTGGATTGTGAGAACCTCACTTATAATCAAATATTGGCTTTATGTAATCAATTGGCTGATTGGACATTCTGACTGGTGTAAAAACATTTATTAATTTTTTATTTCATTTTTATTACTTTATAAGTAACTCAAAGTGGCAGACAAACATCATGCTCCTTCCCTTTTATACTTTCCCCACAACAACCCTAGGAGGTGGGTTGGGACTGAGCGAATGAGTGACTGCCCCAAAGCAAAGAAACCAGACTCTGAATAGTTAATAGAACTGGTAAAAGTTCAAATGTAATTGTCTCACTCTAACCAATCTGATTTGTAAACGTTGGCTTACAGTTTGGTTTGCACCATATTGTGGTTTAATCATGGGAAAGGCTGAATGCAGAAAAATGGATACTTTCCCACCATGCATCAGTTTGGCTCGCAATTAGTATTTCCGGTGAGCATCCTGATTTTACTTCATTTCGTACAGAGTAATTTATTCTTCTTGAGATCCAAAGTATTGCCATCAATTTTCTATGGCAATCTTTTTGAAGTCAGCTACATATTTACAACTCTATTTGTTGGCCAACTGCCCATCTGTTTAACCATCTCCATATCATGCCCTCTCAACATAATCCAAGGTTAAGTAGTATCTGCTCTGACATGTTCCTTTTTGTTTTCAACACCGTCCCATTAGACTTATCAGCAAAAAAACAGGCAGTGTCTAAAAACTAAGGTGCAATCGGATTTTATTTAGAAGCAAGATCCAGGGAGTTCAGTGTTTTCTCTTGAGGAAGCGGAGATTGGGGTTTTACTACTCTAATCAGACGCGCTTTCTCAATTCAGCCAGCCGGGTGTAAGTCTTAATTACGCGTAGCTGTGTTTCCCTTAGCGGTGTGGTAGCTGAGTTCCCACCCTAAGACATAATCCTGCAACCACTTTGTGTCTTGCGGGACCTTAGCCGTTGTTTCCATAGGCATTCTACCTTCTTTTAGAAAGGCTGAACTCCAGAGGACTCGCCATCAAATAGCCAGACGATCGAACAAGTTTTTAGAGGTTGGACGAGAAGATCATTCTCCTGTTTCCCCCCCCCCCCCACGGCGTGAAAGTTTCTTTCTTCACCTTCTCCCAAAGGTGCGTTTGGGCTTTTTCGCTCGTGTTCTCGGCTCCGCCCCTTCTGGGATGCGCCACAGGAAGAGTCTCGGCTATAAGAGCCTATAGATAAGCATGTTTGCCTGCGTGCTCGATAGCGTTTAACGTATAGGCTGTGTGTAGGAAGTCTTCATTCCTTGTTGCTGTTGTCGGGCAAAAGTTTGGGTGGTTAAATTTATGCGGTGTTTGGCAAGGTAAGAAACGGGTGTTTTGGGCGTCTGGGCATTCAGAGAGGCCAGGCAAAGGATGGTTTAGACTGAGATACTGCAACATACAAGCTTCCAGTTAATGTAAGGCAACGGGTGCGAGCAAGGTTATGGGAAGCTGGCTTTACAGCGAAAAGGAGTTGCTGCTACAGAAAATAGGACGGCTGAATTCATTTATTAAAACAGCTTCCCTGGAACATGTTGGGAAGCTTTCATGAGATTGTATCCAGGAGTTCATTGCCATTGCTTCTGGTATGTAGTAAAGCTACCCAAGGAAGTTACTAGGTTTAAAGAGGAGTTGCTGGTGACCTGTTTTTAAAAGGCCCCACTGAAAGTGAAGTATAAATGAAGAAATGTTGGGGTTTTTTCATTAAACTCTGGCTAGGCCTTTTGGAAGCACACTGCTGTTTCGTAAACCTAGAGTAAGCCTTGCATCACTTTCCTCTTCGTTTTATGTAGGTTGGCAATGGCAAACCTGCCTTCAGAGAAACTTCTTTTATTCATCAACATTGAGAAATCTCAGTATTGTCAGGAGCAGTGTCAGCCAGCAAATATTTTCTTTTGGAGAGAAATGTGTCTTTCTTTTAGAGAAAAAATAAATAAATTCTGTAATATTAATGGCGTGTGCAAAAAGAAAAAATGGCGCAGAAAGCTAATATTGTGGAAAACTCGCTCTGATACATTTCATATAACTTTCGTTTTTGAATTGGCCTCTTCATGTATGAGATGCTTCATGATAGCACCACTTACTGCTAGTAGAAATACAAAAAAAATAGTATGTTCTTAATCTTTCAAATAATTCCTAGACACTCCTGCTATGTTATATTCTAGATAAATATTAATTTTAGGGACATGAGAGATGCTGCTGGATATGAGATATCATAGTATTTGTGTTATAACCTTTGCAAACTGTTTTAATTATGCTTAGCTATTCTCAGGGAATAGATTTGGGAGGGTTTCAATCCATCATTACTATTCATCCTGATTTAATTAATATTGAAAGCATCTTTGAAAGAATGGCATTTGATGGTTAATCTCTATCAGTCCAAAGTGCATAATTAACTTTTAGAATGCTAAAACAAATCCAATAAATATATATATATTTCCCTAAATATATATGTTTACTTTTTTGGATTTCAGACTGATGTGTAGTCAACCATAGAGTGGCAATTTCCAAACCTCCTATAAAAGAAACTGAAATATAGGAAGTTTCCTAAATATTCCTAAATACTTGCCTCCAGAAGTTGAGAATCCTCCAATACTGGAAGTTTTTAAGAAGATGTTGGATAACTATTTGTCTGAAGTGGTGTAGGGTTTCCTGCCTAAGCAGGGGGTTAGACTAGAAGACCTCCAAGGTCCCTTCCAACTCTGTTATTCTATTCTATAAATTCTTTTAGCACATCATAGAAAAATGAATAACAAAGAAACAGTAATTAAAACAATCTGCTTCCTAAATTCAATTACAAAATATAACTGGACTTCGTTGATTTATTTCCCCCTCATGCTTAGATGGCCAAATCCATGTATAAGAAACTTAATAAGCATTTTTGAAATCTAGTATTTTTTGGACTATTTTTTTTTTACTATAGATTATTTATGGATAAAAATATGATGGAGATGGCCTATACTGCCTTTGAACTCCTTGGAGGAAAGCAGATAAATTAAGGGGATGGAGAGATCAGCAAAGTAGACGTTCCTTGATAATCTTGTATTTCATTGATGTTGTGACCTAAAGGACATTTAATAAATCATATTTTGGAAGATTTCATTTGAACACAAAGTGGCAGAGCTGTTCCACTGAGTGTATACCCAAGGGAACAAATACTTTTTTGCCCAGTGAAGCTTGGCTTTTCTCCTTTAGAAGCTCAGCTGTATTCAATCTGTCTCTCTCAAATGTTATCAGTTATCAGACCCTTCTTTTCTGACTCGGCCCTTGTATATGGAGCTCTGTTTGCAAAGTCCAAATGGGCCATCTTGATATAGCAATAACCTAGTAGTCTAATTTTCTCAATGGCCAATGAGTGACAACATTAGCATTCTTAATATGTTTTTTTTAAATAATAATTCACAGTCTTTATGATCAGGGGTTCATCGGAAAGTTGAACTATTACTCAATCTTGTTCTTTCTCTGACCTTACTCTGCAAATAATATTAAAATGTCAAATGTGGATAATAGCATAAATATCTTTTATTTTTAGTAAAAATTGATCCTGCATACTAAATTCTGATGATTTTTCACTTGCTACTATGCTTTATTAATTTTATTTCTTAGTAATTATGTTTAACATTTATTCATTAAATTTATATGCTACCTATTCTTCAATAATTCTAGCATTCCATTTCTCTTGCTTTATTTTCTACTGTGTATAGAAAATAAAATAGTCATGTTAAGTGATTCCAATATGCGGAACATTTGGACAACAGATTTGTCTGTACTGTAATTGGATTATGAAAAGTAGTCCATTTCTTCAAGTTACAAAACTATTGCAGCTTTTTTAATATTGGAGATGGCTCTTTTGAGTAGTTGTCCAAGAAGCACACTTGCTTTTTCTATCAAGGGAATTTAGAAATTTACCTCCTTGCTTCCTGCTCTTCAAGTTCTCTTTCTCCCCAAATATGAATTTTGCTTCTTTGTTTAACCTTCATTTCATTAATATCCTGGTGTATGATGATGTGATGGTAGTCATTATTTCAAGTAGAGTTAACATAGTACTGATGAATGATTCAAGAAATGGAGGGAAAATGGCTTCCTTTGCAAGTTCCAGCAATACGATATGATACAGTAGTTTTCTTAGAGTGGTTATATATTGTCCTTTATAAAAGACAGGATTTTAGTTGGCAGGCTATCAAAAGAAATTTGAAAAATGATGCAGTCCTTGCCTTCAAGTTGCTTATCAGCATTTCTTCTCTTGATGACCTCTGAGTGGGTGTCATGGAACCATTCCTAGACTATAAATTTGAACTTGTTATACCTCAGAAAATATTAATAGATCAAATGAAGCTCATAACTGATAAGTTATCTGTAACTCAAAGTGGTAGTTAAGCTAATGTTTTGTTACACGTTTCCTCAAATAACACACATGCAACTAAGTATAACTGGCAGCAACTGATAAATAGCATATATGTCCCTATGATTTTTTTTAAAAAATATGTTTTTTAGGATTTAGTCTTTTCCAGCTATGAAGAATGTGGTCAAATCTGTTTGGGATCTGCTTTTGGAGACTAAGAGTTATAGAAATATTCTCAAATAAAATAATGAAATGTCTAACTCTATCTCCAGTCTTAGTCTAGAGTTACATATTCTGCTAAGGTTTAAAATATGGTTTATGGCTGGGATCATGTGACATGCTACGCTCAGATCAAACCAACCTCTCTGTAATATGAAATAGTTTAAGGTGCATTTAAACCTAGTATTACTGTGCCTCCCCCTCTCCAAACTGTTAGGCTTACCTAAACCTATAATATCTGTGATAGTAAGGAAGAGGACTTGAAATATGCAGGAACTGTTACTTAGGCAAAAAGGACTGAAATATTTTTTAACTCTGGAGAAACATTCAGAAGTAATTCAGGCAAATGCCTGTCTAACTCTCTGGTGGGAGATGCACAACACAATCACACTGACAAGCTTTTATTACTACCCATCTATGCTCCTAGCCCAACAAAGTGGGGTTTTTCTTCAAAACCAGCTAACTGCCTTGATTGGGGAATTCCTAGCATTTCTTTCAAGTAACTCAGTTCTTCCACACTGATGTTTGATCACAAATCAGTGACTCACAGTGCTGACTCCTTTTTCTGAGGAAAATTTTTGAAGTTCATTCATCTCTTGAAGGATTTTTGTATTTGTAGAGAGCTCAAACATGAAATGAACTTTGATTATTTGCATTTGAATTCAAAGAATGAGTGTTACCTAGTGTTACCAGCATGTCCTTGAAAGAGATGGATGGTCTAGAAATGTGAAATATAAATAATCTTATGACAATAGGTGGGGGAAGGAGTATTATATATGTTGGCAGCCTTGAGTTGCCTATAAAGTAATAAAGGTGGGATAAAAATCACATATATATGTGACTTTATACTAATTGTATCCCTTTTAAGTGAGCTTTGTGGATATCATATAAAATTAAGACATAACAACAAAAGTACAATGGAAGGTATGCAAATGAATTGTAGACAGGACCTGGGATAGGCAGATGTTCTTTAATGAAATTAAAGGTATTGTTGTAGGATGTATGCTAGTCCAAGTAAAGTTGCCTTTTGCAATTGACTGAGGAGTGATTTTGTCAATTCAGATGATGTTCAAGTGATGCTTTAGATGTTTCTCGATTGCATCCAAGGCACCTATTAATGTGGGTACCATCTTTGCTTTCTTTTACCATAGTCATTCTACTTCTATTTTCAGGTCTTTGCATTTTCTAATTTTCTCCAGTTCTTTCTCTTCTCTTCTGCTGTCCCCAGGAACTGCCACATCCAATATCCAGATTTTTAAAAATCTTTCTTATCAACAATTGTTAAGCCTGGGATATGTTGTGCCAGGTCCTTGCCTGTCAGAATTCTAAAGTCCTAGAGTACTTTAGCTTCTTCGTTTTCTATTATTTTGCCTCTATTGTGGTCCCATCAATTATTGCTTGGAGGAAGTTGTATTTCTTGCAGATATTCCAATTCCAATGCACCATTGTTCTTACTTTGTCATGCTGTTGTTTGTAGTCAGTCTGTGTATTCTTCTTGCAGCAGTTAATCTGGTGATCTCCTGTTTCTTCAGCTTCTTTGTAGAGGCAGCATTTGTTGTCTCTTGCTGTCTTTTCAGTTGTGGCCTTGTATGGACTTATTCTTACAGCTTGGTCTTGTGCAGCCAGAATGAGCTCCTCTGACTCTTCAACTTTTCTGCTCTTAGCAGTTACCAGATCTTGTTAACTGTTTTAGGTAATGTTTGTTGGTTTAATTTATGGTTAAAAAGGGGAGACAAGTTATTTAAAAATGTAAGGAACATACTGGTAATCTGCAGTGCAATATGTAAAATACACAATAAAATAGTCTATTCCATTTTAAAGCAGAATGTCAACTAAATTAATGCCAAAACTCAATTGGTGTCCTTCTTCATTAAATCTTTATTTCTTGAAAAACAAACACCAATGATTATTGCATTCTAAATGTATGTTTCAGTTGTGTTAGCATTTCTCACTAGTTGGAATAATGATGATTGTCTTTATTAAAGACAGTCATCATTGTCTTTATATTAAAACATGAATGGAAGTATTTGTTTAAACTGCAGTTAGCATTTAACTCCAGATAGACCTCAGACAGTATGGCTATTCCGTCTTGGATGATAGTTAAGGTATATTAGATTGGGGTAGAGTATTCAAAACTGAGGTTGAAAGAACATACCTGTAGGATTTTAATATTGCTCACTGGCGATAATTACAACATTGAAAGAAATGATTATGGAGGACCCAAAGAGAATGAAGTCACAATATATCTACTCCCAAATTTTAAAATGGAGATAAGTAGTGGCTTGTGGACTATTAATCCAGAAAGATCAGAGTGTGTGCTCTCCAAGTCCCTTTGATTGAACAGTGTCATCCATGGGGCTCAAAGAAGAATGCCTTGTTTGTTACCACATCACCCCAGAGAACCATCTGTTTCCACCCTGATGATATTCTGAAAGCCCTTGAAAACGTGGTGTAAGGCAGGGTGGGTTTAAAGGCCCTGTAAATTGTCTCTGGTGTGCTTTGCATTTTTCCCTGCAGGTGCATGATTCCTTATTTTATGTTTCTTTAAAGTGTAAGCCATCCAGAGTAATCAGGAGCCAGGTTGTCTAAATTTAATAAAACTGAAAGCAAAGAGAATGAATGAATGAATACATATCTGGCAACATGCGGAGTTAAGGAAGAAAGTGGGCACACTGAATTAAGGAACCAATGTGAAACCAACTGGAAAGAATTTAGTACAAAAATCCAATTGGCCATGAAGCTCATTAGGGAATCTTAGTCCAGTGACTATCTCTTGGCCCACTTTATCAATCAGGATTCTAGTGAAGATAATGTCTCTCTTCCTTATGAAAAGGAGAATACTATAGTCTTCCTTGGCCAGAAGAAAGGAATAGCAGAAATGTAACCTTTGGAGTGCAGGTGGTCCTTGATTTGCAACTGGTTGCTTAGTGACCATTCAAAGTTATGGAGGACCCTGAACAAGCTACTTATGACTGCATTTTGGGCTCTTGGTAACTGACCCACATTTATGGTCGTTTGCAGCATCCCACAATCATGTAATTGCGATTTACAACTTTTTCCTGGAAACTGGCATTTACTTCCAGTTTCCAGAAAAAAAGCTGCATGACAAATAATGGGCTCACTTAATGACCACTATGTTCATTCAACAACTGCTGCATTTGCTTAACGACCACCTCAAAAATGTTGTAAAATTGTGTGCAGTTTCAACAAAACACATGATTTCTTTTATGATAATCAGAACATAGAACTAAAATTGTGGGCTTAATCACAGTCATAAGTGAAGGAGTATCTATATATGTTAGTATACTATAGTAAAAGTCTGTTCCTGGCAGAAATTATCATCTTAGAAATCATCTCTTGTTGTTTGACTTTGAGCAGGTGACTTTCCTGGCTCATCTTATCTGGCCCTACAGAGAATTAACAGTGCACTATTGGGGCCTGCAAAACCTGTTCATGTACATGCTGCATACATGTACAACCTGTTCATGTATGCAGCACAATAGGTTTCAATATTTGTATTTAAGCATACATGTTTGGTCCAAGTTCAAAATAACCCATGGCCCTTTAATTCTGGAGATGAATCAAAATGATTGTTCTGATTCATTTAAGAAAAAGGAAAGAGATTGGGGTTAAATTTTAAAAGATCAAGGTTATTGCAAGGCTGCTTTTGGAAAATGTGAAGGAATGAATGACAGAAGTTCTATGATGTTCACTCTTAATTTGTTTTGGTAGATGAAGTCTTCCAGAATAACTTTTATTGCTTGGCTGCTCATGTGCCTTTCGGACCAATCAGCTGGTTACCCAAATGGAAAAGTATCCGAATCCTGTGACTCTATGTTGCCTTTTCATGGAGGGTCACCTCAGAAATTTCCCAAGCACACCATTAAAGTGAATGTGACAGAATTTAAGCCAGGAGATCGTGTGAAAGGTATTGATTTTTGCCAAGGCTCTCTTATGGTGCTAACACCATTTCCTCATGTTTTTGTGCTTGTTATATATATAGGTAGTCCTCAACATTTAGTTTAGTGGCCATTTAAAGTTACAATGGCACTGAAAAGTGGCTTATAACCATTTTTCACACTTATGACCATTGAAGCATCCCTATGGTCACTTGATGAAAATTCAGATGCTTGCCAAGCGATTCATGTTTATAACAGTTGCAGTGTCCCTGGATCATGTGACCCCCTTTTGCGACATTTTGACAAAGTCACTAGGGAAGTTGAATTCACTTAACAGCCATGTTCCTGGCTTAACAATTGCAGTGATTCATTTAATAACAGTGGCAAGAAAAGTTGTAAAATGGGGTAAAATTCAGTTAACAAATGTCTCGCTTAGCAAATTTTGGGCTCAATTTTGGTCATAAGTCGTGGACTAAATGTACTTTTTAAATATGAACTATGTTAACTTTTTAAAATTGTGCTGCATACTGCACACAGATCACTTCTTCCTTGGTGGGATGGGCAGCTATTCAAATTTGACAATTCCCCCCCCACTGCTGTTTCCTTCAGAGATGTGGTTGAAATGCTGGTTATAGGTTAGCTTTCCCTAGTAGGTTGGAATGACTTGTTGGGGCCAGTTTGAGTTCATAATGGTTCATTCCTAATGTGAGAGTAAACCTATAAACAACATTTATAATAGGCTCCACTGGTTTTTCCACTCTTAAAGATGGGTGGGTTCCAGAAGAAGCTTAGGGCAATTATGCCACTTTTATTTTCCTAGCAACATAGGTTTTTCAATAGTGTTTTCTAAATTACCATGTTACCATTTTAGGCAGCTGCCATCTTGTCTGTTTTGACTCCGGTTCTGTAACTGAAGTTTGTTTCAGATTATAGTATCTATTTAAAAAATAATAATAATAAGGGGGGTGACTATGTAACATTCAAATAATGTGGTAAATATAAAATGACAAGGTAACATTGTTCCAGGTTTTTACATTGTATTTTAAATGTATTCTAGTTGTATTATGATTCCCATAACCATCTTAGCCATTGAAGAGAATTATGGGAGTAGAAGTCAACATACATCTGGCAGTTGGCAACTTTACAAAATGCTGGATTTGAGGCCTGCTCCTGTTGCCAGAATAAACTGAGATTCATCTCCATTCCTTTTTCTCAAATTCTTGATTTTAGTTAGCTTTTCTGGGCCTACATTTGAAGGTTTCTTGCTACAAGCTCGCAATGCTGACCGCTTGGAAGACCCGCCCATTGGTTCTTTTGCATTAGCTGACCGGAAACGATCTCAGCTCCTTAGATGTGGACACGTAAAGGTAAGAAAATCTTGAAAATGGCTTCTGCCAATCAATTTTGACTAGCTTTTGAGCAATAAATAATGTAGGAAGACCTCTTAACACTGTTGCTTTAAATAACTCTTTTATTTTTGCATGAGTTTTGTATTTGAATTAATCAACACTAAGGATGCTTTAATAATACTTTTTCCTTTACAGACTATTTTTTCCTTTATAGATTATGTTTAAATATTAGGGTTCCCTCTGCTGGTTATCTGATGCAGAATAAATTAATAGCTGTTAGCACACTATATTGCCATGTTTTTGGTATATCCTTCCTTATATGCTTTTTATCTCAGTTAACTTTTCAGAATATTTTTCTGATGGACATATTCAAATGCCAGAGCACTGTGCAGATTGGATAATATTGATGAGTTTCTTGTGGGTTCAGATAATAAACTGAAATAAATCCTCAAGTTGCTGAAATTTTAAACAGGTGGTATGCAGATATTAAAATGAAACATGATTTGCTGCTTTCTCTGAGTAACACAACTCTTTGTAGGGATGGCTTACCTGAGAATATGTAGGCTAGAGGCTATAATATGAAAATATAATAAAATAGTAAAAGCACTTTCAAATAAAAGAACCATTAAAATGAAATATTAAAATATCTAATACCAGTAAGTCACTGAAATCTTTAAAATTAAAAGCTGAGGTAAATCATCTGAGAACATAATCCATTTTTAGGCAGAATAAAACTCCTGGTGCATAAATTTATTGCCTTAAATGGTTTATGATGTATGAACTCAGAATGCCTTTCATATGGGATTGCCCATACATTAAACCTAGTTGTTCCAGTAAAGTTGTTTGTCACCGCAATAATTGGATTTACGTCAGGCTAAGTCATAAAGTGGTTTGTTAGATTTCTGTTAATAGCTGTCCGTTTTATTTTAAGATGTGCCTGTCACAATTGGGTTTATGTATAATGCTAAACAATAAACTGTTTTTTTAAACTGTAAAGTTGCATTCATTCAACATATTAAGCTAAACAAATCAGTTATATCTGAGCTTAATCAGTATGGTGTGTTGAACCAAAACATAGTTTTTGTATGGCTTGATATTTGTGAACCAGTTATCATGAATTGTTAGATTGGAATTTAGTATGGTTTATAAATCCAGTTATTGAGTTGGTTCATACATTTTATTAAGTCATTATATATCATGTTTCCGTGAAAATAAGACAGGGTCTTATTTTCTTTTGACCCCTGAAATAAGTGCTTGGCCTTATTTTCAGGGAGGTCTTATCATTCTTGAGGTGCAGGAGGCGTCAAGCGTGGTCACCTCATGGCTGCTGCTGTGTTTTGGGGTGGGCTTGTTTTTGGGGGAGGGCTTATTTTAGCGTATGCGCTCAAAAGCCTGATTGGGCTTATTATCTGGGGAGGTCTTATTTTCAGGGAAACAGGGTATTTTGCTTTCTGACTTGATGCATTGTTGGCACTCAAGTGGTTGTGGCTTATTCAAAAAGCCATTGTTAATACAGTGGCTTGATAAAGTGCCATGAATGAATCCAGCCATTATATAATACTAAAATGGGGCTTCTGTATTTTGTAGAACTCAGCTGTTAGCCACACCAGTAAATCTAAGAAAGACCATATGGATGCTTATTGGATTGCTCCTAGAGATGCACCAAAGAAAATACAATTTCTGTAAGTGTATTAAAATAATTTTCCTGTTTGGATGTTCTGAAGTATTCCTTTAAAAAAATATGTATGGCCTGTAGAATATGAAAGATATACAAATCTCTGAACTGAATGTCATGTTGACAAAGTCCTATGTGACCTTTCAGCCTTTACATATCAGTGTTACAAGGAATCCCTGTCTTATTTGTACAAAGCAGCGGGCAAGAGCTTCAGCTCAAATTGAACCACGGTTGAACCCTGTTAGATGAGTGGTTCTCAAACTTTTCTTCACCATGGATCCGCTTAAAATACCTTTTGTGGGCATGGACCATGGCCACAGACCCCCCAAGACTTAACTCAAGATTTAAATCATAAAATGTCTTCAAGTCTTTGTAGACCTCCTGCAATGACATCACTTAACTATGAGCCAGCAGTGTGCTGCAGCTGCCAAAAAAGCAAATATAGTTCTAGGCTGCATTAGCAGAGGGATAGAATCAAGATCACATGAAGTGTTAATACCACTTTATAATGCCTTGGTAAGACCACACTTGGAATACTGCAGCCCCCTTTGGTTGCCACAATGTAAAAAGAAAATTGAGACTAGAAAGAGTGCAACAAAGATGATTAGGGTACTTGAGGCTAAAACATATAAAGTTGCTGGAATGGGGTATGTCTAGCTTAATGAAAAGAAGGACATGATAGTGTTCCAATATCTAAGGGATTGCCACAAAGAAGAGGGAGTCATTCTCAAAGCACCTGAAGGCAGGATAAGAAGCAATGGATGAAAACTAATCAAGGAGAGAAGCAACCTAAAACTAAGGAGAAATTTCCTGACAGTTAGAACAATTAATCAGTAGAACAACTTGCCTCCAGAAGTTGTGAATGCTCCAACACTGGAAGTTTTAAAGAGGAGATTGGACTACCATTTGTCTGAAATGGTATAGAGTTTCCTGCCTGAGTTTGGACTAGAAAACCTCCAAGGTCCCTTCCCACTCTGTTATTCTGTATTCTGACATCATGGACGCAGAATCCACAGACCACAGGTGGAGAACCACTGTTCTCGGTAATTAGGAGCTGTCTCAGAGCTTCTATTTAGTCTGAAGAATGGTATAAACAGTATGTAGACATCTGGAATTTTTTATTTTCATTAGTTTAGCTTCTCTGTATCTAGACTGATCACCTGCAAAACAATTAAGAATCTCAAAAGATCTGCAGAATAAATACCACACAGATTGATATGGTCTCTTCCTTTAACATTTGTTATGGTTGATATCTGTATGAATCCTGGGGCCTCTGTAGTCATTGGTTATGGTTGTTGGTCCTGTCACTTTTTAATTAGGAATCAACATTTAAATAACTCGTGAATGGGTAGCCTTCTTAAAGGAATGAACGCTGGATTTTCTGGGTTAATTTAGATGGACATTTGGCGGGATCATTTTTAAAAAAGTGATTGTACATCTGTGTTAGAGTATCTTTACAGTTCAAATGTTAACTAATAGGCTTTGCCTCCACAGAGTCACAGTTGTACAAAAATTCAGTATCTACTGGGTACAAATTCCGGGTCCTAAGATTTCTCAACCTAATATACTTCCTTTCACAACATTAATGTCTACTAATTGGACCATTCCAACATCCTTGCCTATCTCTTCCCTAAACCAACCAGTAAGTAATAATGAGTTAATGGATTGTTGTCATTGTTTATTGCTGCATTTTTCAGGTAGCAGAAAAACCTGACAGTATTGCTAATGTGTTGAGGCAATCTATACATTTCATGAATAAATATTTGTGCAAAACCTTATGCGAGTTATCATATGCATTCTCTAGATCAGTGTTTCTTAAACTGCTTTTGTCAGAACCACTTCCCAGTTTTAAAAATTCTGGAGCAACCCAAAAGAGCTTTTGTTTGTATGGGTTGTATTTACCTTTTCTTAATAAATATTTTTTATTAAAAGAAGATTTTACAAAAAAGTTTAAAAGCTACTGAAACATAGAAGAACTAGAAAAAGATTATAACAGATTACTATATTTTTTGTAAAAATGAAAAACAAAAAAGCATAGGAAAAAATATAAAAGAAGGAAAAAATATAAAAGAATGACTTCCAAACTTCTTTGTAGTAATTACAAACATAACAATTATTGGTTGGAAGGTATAATTTCTATCTTGGCTCCAACATTTTTGGAATGGAGACTTTTTGGGTCAAGATTGATTGATTAGGAGGCATACAATATTTAGGGTATCTTGGTAAATTATATGCCCTTCCTGGAAGAATGGCTTTGAGGGATGATGTTTGGAGATCCTATCTCAGTATTTTAATTATGATTTTATATTGCCCAAACACTCTTGAAATACAGCATACAATTTTAAAAATATAAGTAAATGAATAAAATTACGAGAGACCTGTCTAGAGCGTTGGCATGTTTAGATGTTTTTAATATGATGATTTTGCTTTTTTTATTAGATATTGCAATTTTTATGTTTAACTTGATTTACAAATGTTGGGTACTGTATCTACACTCACTCATCTGTACCTGGACATAAGCCCTATAAATAAGTTAATGGAAAAATGCAGATCAGCATATTCAATCTTGCCAAGGTTACAAACTCCTGAAAGGTTTGGATCTGCATTTTTGAGCACTCCTTGTTTAGGCCTGAATTTGCTCAGGTTTCAGTGACAGCTAGAAGTATACTTGCATGCTAAATCTAGTGTGTAACTGCATGCATTCCTGGAGATATTGGATCTGGCTGTAGCAATGCATGCCTTAATTATATCCTACTTGTATTACTGTAGTGTGTTCTATACACAGCTCCCTTTAGAAAGTTGGAAAGTTCATTGATGCGGCCATTGATCAGTTTCTGGACAAAATTCAAAGTGCTGTCTAGAGTCTATAATGGCACATATCATATGCAAACAAGTTCTTTGAAAGGTGACATGTTTCCAGATGGGACTGACTGGAGTTCAGGGCTTTGAGGAAGGATCTTTTCTCTTTCCTGCTGTAATAAGAGATCAATATGACTGGAACTTGAGATGCTGCTCCAATGTTATAAACATCCCTACCAAGGGAGGTCTTGACTGTTTCCATCTTTCCTATAAGTAAGTCTGAAGGCATTACAAAAATAAAATAAACAGCCTTTATTAAATATATCTTAAGGTTTTGATTGGAGAGATTTTTGCTCAAATGACGTATTGCTTTGAATTCCAAGTATAACTTGATTTGATGCATATTGTTGGCCATATCCAGTAGCGTTTTAGTGGACTATCAACAATTGCACTTAATAGGTACTTTGCAACAGTGACATCATAATATTGATAAAAAGATTAGGGCAGTTATTTACCTCTTTTACTTCTAGGTTTATCATTTATTTGTTAGTTTAAAATTTAAAAATGCTAGAGTTTCCTTTATATTTGGTTGCTTTATTTAATTAAACATTGATATGGTTGCTCACAATGTATAAAAGAAACCCTAGGTGACTTATATTCATGTATACAAATAACAAAAAATACCAACAAAATTTAAAGTCTAACCTATCGTTAGGCACTGCATCTCAAGGAGAAAAATGTTGAGTTCATCTTCCATTCTAGCTCAACACCTGAGAGAAAAAAGCCAGGTCTTAATGACCTTCTGGGAGGCAGAGATGATAGGGACCCTCCATAACTCAAGGGGAGACTGTCCGATATATGAGGTGCTACTATAGAAAGAACTGGCTTTTTTAGATCCTACCAGATTGCTACATTTAAAAGAGGGGAACTGGGACACCCATCCTTATTCACTATGGAGGGATGGTTAGATGTCATTGAAGAGAGGAAATATCTTAAATGACACGGTCTGTATCATGCAGGACTTTAAAGGTGAAAACTACCACCTTATATTGCACCCTAGAATAAACTGGAAACCAGTGCAACTCTCGCACAGCAGTGTTGTAACACAGGCAGAATAGAGAGCATTCAGAACTGCACACACTGCTACATAGTCCACCAGTTGAAGTCTTCAACTATACGTCCATATATAGTGGTTCAAATGTGGTTTAAATGGGAAATTATTAAAGTTTGGGTTATCATGAGCACATTTCCTAGATATTGACTCTCACTCTGTGTCTGTGTCTGTCTCTGTGTCTGTCTCTGTGTCTCTGTCTGTCTGTCTGTCTGTCTGTCTGTCTGTCTGTCTGTCTGTCTGTCTGTCTGTCTGTCTCTATCTATCTATCT
>JANHFT010001736.1:113405-124729 GCA_032467955.1 Pseudoxenodon macrops
CCCCCCTTAGTCATGTTCTTGCTAGTGACTGATGATGTTACCTAGTTTGGGTAATGAAACATCTGCAAGAAAACAAGTAAGCTCAGAGAGCACCAAGGATTCCTCTGTCTGCTATGATATTACACAAGTTAATTCACATTTCTTTTTCTCTTATTTCTCTGTATGGAATTGTAGATGGGTATCTCGCCATCTGAGTCCATAAATGCTTCACTTCATTTTTCAAACTGTTTTCCACGTTATTTTAACCTTGTTTTTGTATGATAGGTAAGCAATAACTCAACCTCGTATTTATATTTAATGCTGGGATGTCAACCTGGGTGTATCTAGCCAGCTCGGGGTCCAATATTTCATTTAAAAAAACCTCCTATTACCCTATCATAAATACACTCAATTATTGAAGAAATTACTAAAACAATCATTACATCCATCAACATTACCGTAGCGAATACAAGTCGTGCTATTTTAGAATGTAAAATTAAATAACATCCATTTACATCAGTACTAATCTATTGTACATCAATTGGATGTCTTTTTTGAAACAAAATGGCTACAGTTTTAGTTTTTGTCAAAGTAGACCAGTCCCATCAGATCCTTTATTAATATTTATCTTTTTTCCCCATTAAATGAGTTTAGCAGTGTCTTATAGAATTGTGCCTTAACAATTTTAAATATCCTAGATTACAATTATTATTATTATTTTGCTTTTTTGTATTACGTTTACATTAACTTCATCTATTAATTTGTTTGGCCCATTTATCAATATTTTCACAGTTCCAATTTATTGTGTAGCCTATACCAGGGGTTGGCAACTTTAAACATTCAAAGAGCCACAAAAGTCCTAACCGGAAGTCCCCCGTTAAATTCTGAAGCTGTCTGGAAGTCCGGTTCCCTTACCATAGAGTCTCCTCCTAGCGCAGCATCCTTTTTCCTCTACCTTTCCTAACCGAAAGCCCTATGCAGAAAACCTGCCTTTTGCCATAGAGTCTCATGGCGTGCTGTGCTCCCCCCGCCCCCAAACCGGAAGCCTTGAAGACTCTTGAGTGCTTCTGAGGGGCCTGCTCAGGGGTGGGTTCTAACTTAACCTCGGCGCCAGTTCGCTTCCTTCCGTGCCGCGTGGCTGTGCCGCATGGCGCATGCGCAGTACAAAAAAATACAAAACATCCCTCCCCCCCAAAAAAAGGCCGAAAACAAGATGGTGACGCATGCACAGTGCCGGAAACTCGGCTTCTGCACATGTGCAGTGGAAAAAATAAAAAACAATGTTTCCTCCCGCCCAAATGGTGGCGTCCATGGAGCAGAACCGGTTCCGTGACATCACCAGCAACTTACTACCTAGTCTATAGAACTGATCCGAACTGGTAGGAACCCACCTCTGGGCCTGCTTCTGACCGGTTCCCTCCCTCCAGAGTTCACGGCAGGCTGAAAGCCAAAGAATGTGAAGCTCAAGCGTATCATGGCAGCTCTTGGCAGTCCCTTATTGCACCTCATGTTGCAACTCCTCTGGAGTCTCAGTCTGCAACCCAGGTTCCAAGCCCCTCCCCCAAAAATCCACCCTGCTCTTGTTTCTCCCTAGGCTCCTCCCCCCGCATCATCCGTGTGAGCTACTCTTCTGCGACTGAGGATTGTCCGGGACTGCCATTCTTTTCCGCCCAGGGTTACGTGGACCATCAGCTCATCACCCGCTATGAAAGCCACACCAGGAAGATGCATCCTCGGGTAGACTGGCTAAATACGCTAGAGAAAGAAGATGCCAAATTCTACGAACGCTACACCTCGATTTTGAAAAAAGACCAGACCGACTTTCAGGAGAACGTGCACATGCTCCAGAAACGCTATAACCAAAGTGGAGGTGAGTGAGCAGTGAGTGGGAAGTGGATGCTATCCTACAAAAGGAAGGCGATGGAGGGAAAAGCTCCATTTTTATTACGGATCTTCCTGCCTTCCTCATGAATTGGCTCGATTGATCCACAGTGAACTGGTTGCGGAAGCCCTTCCTTCCTTCCTCCCTCCCTCCCTCTTGCCCTTTGCCTCCTCTCTTCCCATTGCACTGTAAGAAATACACCTGCCTTGTGTGGCTGTAAGGGATTGTGGAAAAATGGGTGTGCGTGTGAATTATTTGAAAGTGATCTCAGGAAAGGCAACCTTGCTCCAGCGCCAGGAGATTTGGGCCTCCAAGTACCGTATTTTTCAGAGTATAAGATGCACCTTAGTTTTTGGGGAGGAAAATAGGGGAAAAGATCTGCCTACCAGGTATTCATCTAACTAGCGTTCTTAGTCTGGTCAGCTTCAGCACATATATTTTATCCCCTGATTAGGACTGAGAAAAAAGCTTCTAAAGCACAGCTGATAGAGAGAAGCAATGAACAAAGCATGTAAAGCCAGGAAGATTGTTAGCACCTGGTTAGGTCTGGAAAAAAAAGGTTCTTCAGAGGGAGTAGCAATGAAAAAAACCCTGCAAAGACTTAGGGCTGGAAAAAAAGGTTCTTCGGAGAGAGTAGCAATGGAAAAAGCCAGCAAAGATCGCTTCGCTCATCTCGTTAGGTCTGAAAAAAAAGCTTCGAGGAAGCTACATTTTGAGTATAAGACGCACCCAAATTATCAGCCCCAATTAGGGGGAGAAAAAGTGTGTCTTATACTCCGAAAAATACGGTAATTTTTTCTCCTAAGGAAAGGGAAGCCTCTGGGGGTCATGACTAGGCTAGTATTTTTCATTTTCAGATGCTTTTTCATTAACAGATGATTCTGTTAATTTTATCATCCTTGAAACGCTAGTGTTGTTTTTCCACAGATTAACTTTCTAATACTATCTCTTCATTTCTACCTCTACCATCAAGAATACTTACAGACGTGCCTTTTTCTGATGTGGTTTAATCATTTCATAAATTAGTAAACAATTTTTCTTTCCCCCCCTTTTCTTTCCCCAGGGCCATACATTTAAAAAAGCAGTGCTGCTTATCTACATTTGTGGCAACATAGCATTTCTTGTCACCTTCATAACAGCAGTTGTGCAAGTATGATTCCATAAGAAAGCCTGGACTATTCTAGAGAGTTTGTCATTACAGTTCGAAATAACTTCTTACTGGATTTCATAACTGTCAACGAAACTTATCTTCAGTTCAAGATGTGAGAACAAGTCTTCACCACACAGCCATTGAAGAGCAAGCTTTGTTGGTCTTGATAAGAATCTGTCTTGGGTTTCCTGAGTTAACTACTTGTTTTATATGTTGTATATTTATATTCCGTAGCTTTATCCGTTACCTGAAAACTAGGGGAGGATCTTATTTTGAGCCAATGGACCATTGTTAATTCATTTATTCATCTGAAGATATCTCCTCAAGTTCCAGGACGTACCTGCCAGATGTGGCTGATGTTTCACACACAGTATTGTTTTCTTGTGGTAACATGTGGTCTTTGGTGACCGTGTGGCCCGTAGCATGTCAAAATTGGAAGATAAGAGTATGATGATGAAAGATCCACCTCTTTTGAATGTGAGTGCATATACACAAAAGGTAGTTCACCATCCCTACCTACTCCCGAAGATGCTGCTGCATATGCCCGGATGTTTCATACATTTTGTCTTCCCTCCCACACACAATCTATCACTATTTCAGTATTATGAAGCCCATCTCCAAGCACAGATATTTCTTTCCAAGTACAGACATTTTTACGAGAAGCTCCTTTTTCTGGAATTTTCTTGAATTCAAGGTATTTGTAGGAAAATACTCTTTTGAAGTATTTATTACAGATTTTTAGATTGATTGAGATGTGCAATGACACACATTATTCCAAGAGTGATGACAATTGTTTGAACGTTGTTGTTTTTTGTGTCACTTCTAAACACTTGAATATGTTTGTAGACTACCTCTTTCTCTTGAAAGTAACTAGGTACTATACAGATTGCCCTCTTTAGCATGTATTTAATGAATAATGACTAATATATTGTTGCTAAAGTTAGGATGATCTCCAATTGTATTCATCCATTGGTGGCCCTTTTGTTACAGACCCCTGTATGTGTTCTACAGGGTTAGAAGAACCTCTAGAGAAGTTGAATGTATGTGTAGGTGATGCTGCTGGGTTTGAAAAAGCCGGGAATTAGACGGAGCTACATATGGAAATAGGCTAAAAGTTAGTGTAAAATTCCAATCCACATTGTTAAATAGCAATGTAAGTCACTAGTTTTCTTTAACTCTGATCTAAAGAGGGTCCAGTAAAAACAATTTTTTTTTAGATCAGACTCTTTGGTGTCAGACTGCTTCCATTACTTATTATGCTCCATAAAAATGATGTCCGTGACCAGCAACACTGTAGTTTTATAGGTATTGCACACCAAAGATTTAATATTTTTAATTTTATGAAATTCTTGTCCCAGTTTTTGAAGGGAATTTCTTTATAACTTCTAAGCAATGTTTAACCAAATATATAGCTGCCAGTCATATTACTATTTGCTCCAAATGTATTTGCCATTAAAGAGTTTGTTCACCTATTGTGTTAAATAGAGTGTCGTATCTTCTCAAATTTCTATGACTTAGTATTTATGTAATGTAATTTTGCTAGAGATTTTTCTCTAGGCAAGATCTGTACCCCTCACCCATGAATCAGTGTCTGAAAACTTAATAAAAAGATAACAATAAAGATAACATTAAAGTAATGCCGAATCTGTGAGAGTTGTAATGTCTAGGAATGGGAAGAAAACTTTGCTATTGGCACTTATTAGTAAGACTTTTCTGTCTCTTTCTGAGCAATTTTTAAAAGATGGGCAGAAGAGTTTTTGATCAGTTTTTAAAAACTGCAACTGTCTTCATCTTCAGACTCCAAAAAGGTAAAAAGAGATCTAGCTGAAATAAAAATCCACTGAGCAGTCAGAATAGGTAGATTCCTGAAAAAGAAAATTATTTTCCTCTTTCTCATATTTTTCACCACAAATATATACCGGTAGATAAGGTAGAAAACATTCAAAATATTATTTGTAGTAGTGTATTTTAAATAGCCTTTGACCAAGTCGTCTTTGGAGGAAAAATAGCCTTGTAGTCTCATGTATAATGTAGTATTCATATATTTCCCACAGGATAAGTGCATTTTAATTCCATTTTGGCCTTTTTACTGGCCTCTCTCATTTCTAGGGAACATGCATAGTGCCTTCTGAAGTATTTTTAGATTGGACTCTTAAATACACTGAAATAACATTTCCACAATTGAGACACTGTGTGGTGCTATTGATTAGGTTTATAGCCATAGCTAGTCATGTTGAAGTTGTCCATAGTAGTCTTAATTTTTCCAAGAGAAATATGTTTTCAAAATACATATTAACAAAACATCTGAATTACACTGAATATTTTTCGGAACATAAATACGAAATACTGTCTCCAAACATACAGACTCAACCAAACAAGAAAGCAAGAAAGCCTTGCATAGACCATAATAGAATGTTCTGATTTCTGGGCCAAGCTACATTCAGAAGCAAGTAGCTACTAATGACTAGAGTGATTTTTTAATAACCCAGTTTCTGAGCAGTGTCTCAGTATTGAGATACTGTGATGATAAATACAAGATTTGGTACAAAAACTGGGAGAGGTCTGTACATTCCAACTCAAAAGGAAATTTTTTTATCAGAGGGCTAGATTAAACAAAAAGAACGGTTGGGACAAGGATTCCTTACTGGCTAAATTCCAAAGATGAGCAATAAACACAGATAGGAATATAGAAAACACATGACATGAAGGATAGAGTGGGCCCCATTTCCCAAACAATGGGGCATTTCCCAATGTTCAAAGGAAAATGAGATATGGCTGCCTCTGCAGGATACATTACTATTGATAATATTGGGGGTACTTTTATGACTTTATCCACCAGCCATAATAAAAGTTCTTATTCTTTACAAGTGGTAAATGACATAACTTCTGCTGTCTATGCTCACAGTCATCAGCATACAATATCAAACACACACACATGGAGAGTGCTTTCGCCAAATTTGAAAAAAAAAACCTACTGAAATGGAATAAAGTTCAGTAGGAATTGGAAAATCAGTTCACATCTTATGTTTTCGTATAGTCAGAGAAGATGATGGACAGGACTCATTCAACAGAACTCTAGATGCATTTGTATTCATGAAACTGACCCTTCAGCTCTTATAAAATATAACAAGGCTGACAAATTCCTAACAAATGCCACTAATAATTCCTTGAGGAACACACTGTTTTAACAATATTCATTTATGGATTAGAGTATCTGTCAGGGGGTGTTAACTTGGAACCCTGACAGTATCCATAGATCAGGACTGGCAAACATTCATTTTCCTGTAAAGTGCCATTATTATGGATGTGTAGTTGAGTAAGTAAAAGCTACCCAGGTCCAAAACACAGAAAATTCTTCTTTCGCTTTTGTTAAACTGCCAGACTTTTAGTATTATATCATTGCAGCTGTTTAAATCACTTTTTTCCCCAGTTTTGCCATTCTCATTCTCAGAGCTGTAAAAAAACAAAAAAGCAAAAGCAGAATATTATATATTGATATGATATTGTCAAATTAGAGTATTAATTAGTTAGAGAGTACCATACTTACCTCAGAGGATTAGTCCCAGAAAGTACTGTTAAGTTAGTGTAAAAGAAGACCAGAAATTAATAAATATACTAACAGCTTACAGCATAGCCATATGAGAAATAAAGAATGGATGATTCTCAAACTTTTGTCAAATGTATCACAGGGACAACTGAATCTGCATTCCAGTCTACTATTTACCTAAGTAACTTGGCTTTTCATTACAAGTCTAGATTTCTGTCTGTAATGAGTATAAAACACCAATGTAAGGATTACTTTGTTCACTTAATATCTAAAATAGAATTAAGTTTTCCTACGGTATTTAACTTTCTAAAACATCCATCCACTTTTCAAGGCTTAAGCATGTCACTGTAAGTTTAGAAATACAACTCGACTTATAACTACAACTAAGCCCAAAATTTCCATTCCTAAGCAAAATAATTGTTAAGTGAATGTTGCTCCGTTTTATGATCTTTCTTGCCACAGTTGTTAAGTGAAATCACTGCAGTTGTTACCGTAAGTTAGTAACACGGATAAGTGTTAAGTGCATCTGGCTTCCCCATTGACTTTGTCAGAAGGTTGCAAAAAGTGATCATGTGACCCTGAAACACTGTAACCAAGTCAATTACCAAGCATCTGAATTTTGATCACGTGACCATGGGGATGCTGAAATGGTCTGAAGGTGAAAAATGATAAGTCACTTTTTTCAGTGCCATTGTAACTTCACTAAATGAACTCTTGTAAATTGAGGACTACCTGTATGTTGGCTAACGAATTCTGGGAGTTAAAGTTCACACATTTTAAAGTTGCCAAGTTTGAAAAATACTACCATAAAGCATTTAGTGATTTACATTTCATCTAAATGCCTGGTCTGAAATCTGAGTTACATTTTTAAGACAACTTTCTTAATATGAATGCTGAGGATTTTAAGCCCATCATTTCTACTTCATCAAGATGTGAAACAATTAAAAAGTGAAGAGGTTTTCTTCCAGTCTGGAATTGCTTTCCTTTTGTTCTTACACCAAAAATACAGGTCCTTTCTTATACATTGAGTTTTAGTGCGCCCTATATTTTATTTTATTCCTTAGTGCCTTTTAGGCTTTGGCTTTCTACAATGTAAAACTATTTTATCTTTTCCAATAAAAAGACTGCCATTGACTTCAGTGGTTTCAGACAAAGGAATTTTGCTGAAAATATTCCAAGAAAAGAACGTTACTTACTTCACAAACAACCCTTTGTGCGTTGCTACCTTACTCTTCCTGGCTTTGTTTTCCTTTTAGAACACGCAGTATAATTATGAGATTGTTTTGGAAAATTACTCATTTCCCTGCATTCTCTGATTATTCAGTATGTGTTATGGCAGAGGGACAATGTGTGGGAAAAGCTATGGAGGAGGGGACTAAAGCAAGGGCAATCGAATTGCTTCAATAGTACATAGCAAATGCTATGTGGGTCTGTCTACAGCTGAGGTGCTTATTTCAGTTCCATACTACAAGCTCAGACTGGTAGGGCAATGCCTCTGTAGCATTAAGGAAATTGTGGATAAAGAGAAAGCACTGACTAAATCAATTAGCAAAGCATACAAAGTATACTACCCTCATGGACAAAATTAGGATACTCATTGTATGTTGGGCTGTTTTAACAGCATTACAACGTTCCATATGTTAAAGGAGGAAAAACAAAAAGCTAGCAATTGCAACTTAGAGATGCTTTATAGACGCTATCCTTCAATACCTGGCAAGTCCATAACCATGGAATCAAAGATTCCAGAGCAAGTATTCTTTCATCAGTTCTTATACTATTCCTCACAGACTTAAGTCCTAGAGTTGTGAAGGGCAACCTATGACCTTGTGTGTTAAAGGGAACACACCGCAACATTTTGGGTGACATGCTGGCATTCAACACTTGGCAACTATTCTTGAAAGCATGCCTTGTTATTGGGTGATTTTCAAAGGCTGTGGAGGCTGAATGAGAATGGGCTGTGTTCTGTATGTATGTGTGTGCGTGTGTGCGCTTTTGCAGCTTTTGGAAAGTGCAGAGGCTGTGGGAGAGCATTCTCTGAAGTTGCTTTAAGAACAAAGGACTTTTGTGACCTGGAGCAGCTTCAGGTAGACTGTAGGGGCCTAACAGAAAAAGAACATCACCTGAAGGTAAGATGGCAGCTCCTGAGGAACATTGAGTCATAGGGACCATTGCACCATTCCCCAAGGTCTGTGTGCCTTGGGAATGGTGCAAGGGGACCTATTCAAGTGGCAGTTGTGGCACTAGGGCTGAAGTAAGACTCGGACCCCTACTTCAGGCCCAGCCTTGCCATTGCCATCAAATGCCACTGTTTGGGGTGGCCTAGAAGAGGGACAGTGGTTTCCCTTTTGTTCAGGTATGTGTCTGTGTGTGTGTGTGTGGGGTGGGGTGGGGTGGGGGAGAGAGAGACACTAGCAGAATCAGGCATTTTGCAAATGTTTGGCACACATGCCAAAAAGTTTCATCATCACTGTCCAATCCTTTTCCTAGGAACAGATGGGAAATTTGGTCCATCAAAACAGACAGCCAAGCTGAGATTGCTCCCATAACATACAGAGAATCTAGATTTCCTAGGTATCGTTCATATTTTTGTGTGCGCACTATAGTTTACGGTTCCAGAAATTGCCCAGAGTTAGAACATCTCTTCAGACCAGATTATTAGAGAAGTATGCACAAAAAGAGAGAAACCTGTGAAAAAAATGCCTGAGTGGTAGAAAAATATATACACAAAATGCATACAAATAGCCCTGAAATCATCCTGAATTTGTTTTACAGCAGACAGAACGTAGAAAGATGAAATATTCAGCACAAGCAATACCGAGAGAGATTTGACTTGAGGTCTGGACACAAATATATTTTGGTTTGAATCTGCTTGAAGATGACTATGCATTACACGTTTGCCCAAGAATGTTTGTTTCTCAGCTTGGCTGATATTTCCTACAATTGGTGTCCCAAGGCATGCTGAATTTTATCCTGGACTATATAACAATCATGACTAACACCCACTGCCTGATCTCCACCCACCCCCCAGTCAGACCACTACCAAGAATCCCCAGGTTTGTATGTCAGAAAGGGAAATCAAATATCCCAACAGAAGAAAATGTCAAATTATTCCCATTATATTGCAAGGAAAACTTGTGAATCCAGCTGTGAAATCATTTGAAACTAAGCTCAGGAGAGTCACTTCTAATCTTTCTTTTAAAGGCAAATGGATGGCAATTCAGTTTCAGTTAAATTTTACACTGTGTGACGAAGTATTTCCTTTTTTTAATCTCTTGAATTTCTCAGCAATCACCAAATCTACTGCTAGATTGCCCTGCAGGGAAATTCCAAGAATACTCAGAATAATCATGCAATAAAGTATCTTTTTCAATGGTTTTGAGGAGGACAAACCTACTTTCCCCTCTGCTCCATCATCAAGATAGTTTAATCCAGTACCCCCCTATTTAAAGGAGCTTAGTCAGATTTTACTTATGGAAAACACTGTTGAAGCTATACCCCTGTTAGCATTAATTTCTTAACTCTTATTTTTTACTTTTAACTTGTAAATCTTACCTTCATTTTTAATTTCATCCTTAACTATGCTTTATTATTTTACACTGTTCTTTGTAAACCACTCAAAATCACTTAGGTGAGGTGGGTGGTATATATATTTGATTGATAAATATCATGCAGCAAATTGGCTCCTTGTAGAAATGTGCTCTTGGGATCCACTATGTTCATTTCACAAGTTTAAATCTCCAATATTTTTTTCCCTCTACCCAAAGGAAACCAAACTTGGACAGCCATTAACTTTGCAATCTCTCATCACTCAAGAATGCGATGCATGCATAAGAATATACCAGCTGTTCCTTTAATAAGTGGACATTGCTCTCTCTCCTATACAGTATCTGTCTGCTACTATTGAACTGGCATTTTAACATGCGACATCAAGCTATAAATTGCAGGCTACTGTCAAGCTCTGTGAGTCAGGCAAACTGAGAAGAAATGCCACATGGGACCAATGTGTAGGGAACTCTGCCGGTCTGCCTGCCAGGAATAACTCACACTGAGATAATGAGAATTAGGAATTGGTCCTGAATACCCACTTCCAAACTTCTCTGACAGGTAAAAGAATTATAATCAACAGTGCAGCACCTTCAGGGCCAGTCCAGGTTGAGGTATATGTTGGCCCAAATGCTATGCTAACTGGATCATAGTACAGTATTGTGAAAGCTTATGATCTACCTGCTACCTATGTTGCAACAATACTTCCACTACTTGTTCTGCAGGAAACAGAGTGCCTTAAGGGTTCTATAGCCATTGGTCTAAGTCCACAAGGCAGGATTCAGTGCTTCTGCCGAGAAAGAGTAAGATTAATAAAGATTTAAGATTAATATCAATCTTTGAGAGACTTGCAAACTAGAAGCAAAAATCAGTTGGATTTCTGGAAATCTTTATATTCTTCAAATCTATTCTAAACCTCAGGACACACTAATCAGGATATGGTTGTTATAAAATAGGAAAGATTTGGCCTTCATTTCTCAATATATTTTTGCAAAGTGTATGTGTTTGCGTGTATGAATCTTGTCTGCAAAGAGATGGCTTTAACCCAGGGGTAAAATCCTACCGGTTCAGCCCGGTTCTATAGAGTAAGTTGCAAGCAAGTGACGTCATAGAACCGGTACTGTTAAAACTCTTAAATCTATTAAATGTTGCCATTTTGTGTGCTTTTGCATTGTGTGTGAGTCAGTACAGCTGCTTTTGCATTGTGTGTGAGTCAGTACAGC
>JANHFT010001736.1:124829-153434 GCA_032467955.1 Pseudoxenodon macrops
CCTCCAAGCCACGCCCACAAAATAAGCCACACCCACAGAACCGGTAGGGAAAATTTTTAGATTTCACCCCTGCTGCAACTCCAGCACTGAATGAGGCAAGAATTCATCAATGTAACTTTTTCTTCTGTAAAATTCTTCTCGAAAGTTCAAGAATAAATAGGGCATATGTGGTTTAATGCCACCAAATGTAATTTTTTTGCTGACTGATGAAAGAAACTTCAGCTGTTGCTTTCACTTGCACTTCTCTTTCTATTCCAACCACATCATAAGTCTGAGATCTGTATCAGCAGTTGGGATCTCTAGACATTTGCCACATAAGACATTGTCCCCTAGACATTCTAGCAATGCTCTTATTTCTCGATATCACTTCCTGTTCAGTACTTAAGCAATAATGAATAAAGGGAAGATATGGCATCCTTTCTTTGCTTTGTCCATTAAATAGGATTAAAAAACCAATTTAGAGCCTGTGAGATGAAAAGCAAACATTTCATCTTAGACCAAATATAGGCTTGCATGAACAAAAGGCATGATTGTATGTAGATTGTGCTATCTGTTTTGTGCTTGTCGAAGAAAGCTACTATTAGTTGTGTTTGCATGGACGCAGAATAAAAATATGAACTCTGAAGCCACTTGATTTTAAGGCTATGAAGATCTGTAAAACATTTTGAATGCAAAAGATTAATAGTGAGATGATTTCATGCAAAATATTAGAAAATGTAACAGCTTTTATTAAAGGTAAAATACACAGTCTGAGATTAATGTACAGACAGAAATGGATTTCTGTTATTTTTGACTATTAAAACAGGCATTCTCTGTTAAAACAGGCTAAAATTATATATTAAAAGTTACATTAAGTCCTATCAAGTGAAATGGGCACTATCCAATAATGTTTAAGGCAAGACATGAGTAAATTCCAAAAATGGAAAGAACGGTTATTATTTAATCAGCAAAATGCAATTTGATTTGATTTGCCATATATTGCATAGGTGCAATGAGAATTCCTAATACTATTTTCAAAACATGCTTAAATTAGAAAGTTAAATATCTGATTTGCATTATTATTCTGATCTGATTTTACCAATATTAAACAAACTTCCTGTTCTGACCACTTAGATCCTTCAAACTGCTATGATTGCACAGTATTAAAAACTAAATGAAGCACTCAAGCAAGCTTCCTCAATCTGCAGCCCTCCAGGTGTATTGGACTTCATTTTCTATGATGTATAATCGACCTAGTATGTTCATCTCAACTCAACCATTGAAAATGTCAGCAAGGGATTGTGGAAACTGGGAATTCAATACACCAGAAGAATGTGAGGAAGGGTGGATTAGAATTTAGAAAAGCAGGATGAAATTGTTTAGAGGTTGCAGATGAATTAGAATTAAGATGAAAAACAAGGAGGGGAAGAGAGTAATGTTAGTAATGAATCTGCTACATGAGAGCACAACAATGCTGTGACTTGCCTGTTTTTTTACCTGTTAAGGAAGGTTCTTCTGTTCCATCACTTGCTAAGTGGCCATCAAGTTGACCATTAAAGGTAGAACAGCTCAAACTTTCTTCTTGTTCTTTCAGCGACATGGAATTTTTGTAAAGTGGCTTGCTTATGTTGTCTCCAGAAGTTTTAGTCTGTGGAACTGCACATGTCTGGTTGGGTGGCTGATAGACCTGACTATAAGGACCCATTGGATGATAAAGAGGTGTCTCAATTTTTTTCTCATCATCTTCACTGTCATCGCTGATGACAACAAGTTCCGCATGGATAATCCCATCATATCCACAGATTTTTTTATTCAGTTCTTCATCGTCCACATGTTGGTATCCCATGAAAATCATTGTCACTGGTTCTTCTGTATCATCCACATAACATGGCATAGCTTGGACCACACTATAATTATCTTCACTCTCTAGTGTTGCCGGAGAAGAGTTTCTGATCTTCTTATCTTGGTATTCCTTCATCTTTTGATATGGCTGAGCAGTTTCTTGTGTAGCTTCTCTTTGGGCAGAAGATACTAGCTTACTTTGAGGACCAACCTGTAAGGGCCTTCCTAATTGTTGACTAACTGGACAGTGAGAGTTCTGCTGGCAGCTTTTTGAAGTGTCTAGACCGTCTTTTTTAATATCATGCCGTTTATCCTTATCAACAAGTTCATTAGAAAAATTGTCAAGGTGGCTGATCTTATTCTGGATGTTGTCTTTTCCACCATTTGCTTCTTGGATGAATTTATTATTTTGAGGAGTTCTGGGTCTGCAAAACTCGTTGGCATATACTGGCTCATGATATTCAGTGGGAGACTTGGATTGTTTCTCAGTGGCTTGTCGTAACATATCCTCCACTTCAACTGGAGCAAGATCATCCACATCATCATTCTTTACGCCGCCATTGGCACACACCGCATAGACAGACTTTCTGCCATCATCGTACACTTTGACTCCTGCTCCTTTAAATTCTTCTGAAGGAAGGGGTATTGTTGACAAAACTGTACTCTCCCCAGTTTTCATGTCTTTTTTTACTTTAATTTCCATAGCAAACAATGCTGTAGGGAAAGAAGCAAGCAACCTTTTAAAAGGTAATTAGCTATTGAAATTGTCAGGTCTAAGCCCAGAGGCGACACAGTGAAATCCAATCCACTTTAATCCTTTATTTGCTTACACCTAATGGACAGAATCTTGCCAAACTAAAGCTATAACTTTCTAAATAAAAGGCATAGACATATCCTGAGAGATTCTAGGCTGTGGCTACACTGAACATTTTCCCCATTCCCTGTCCAGCTCAGGATTGCACAGTGTCTTGATTCCGGCCTATCTCTGGGAAAGCTTTGTTGCTAACAGTGTCCCCAACTTGTCTTCCAGGTGCATATTGCATTACAAATAAACAACTGAAACATCTATAATGAAAATCTATGAGATAGCACTAGATCTGTGGGCCAGCAAGTAGGCTGAATAATTTCAAGCCTTGTGCATGGAAAATTCCCCCTACCCCAGTTAGCTTTTCACTTACAATTCTTTTTCTCCATATAGGAAGCAAGAAGTACTGTAAATCACAGTATATTGGGACAAAAATTGCAAGGAAGTAGAGAGGAGTCAACACTAGGGAAAGATTGAGCACATCCAACCAATCTACCTGCTTCTTCCAGTTTATGTCACACAACTCTTTATTTAAGTCTAATTTAGCTTTAATTCAAAATTTGACTTCAACTAAGAGGACATTGAGGATAGGCAATTGTAGAAAAGATACTTTGAAAATATAATTTCCTCCTTATTTTCAAAGTATCTTTTCTACAATTGCTGTTCTTACCTGGCCACTATCCAGTAAAGATTAGAATAAGGTGGCGCAGATGGCTTTAGCTGCACTACAGAAATCTCTGCATAATAGAGTATGACTTTGTATAGGCTCAATTTTATCGTAATAAAACGGAGCCTATACATATAGGCATCTGGTAGAAGCCATGATGACATTGTATTATAATGTAAACATGCAAATAGCGCAAAATGACCAATAACATATCACGTTGCCAATAATGACATGACATATATGACTTATTTGCTTTTGTCGCCTCTCCTGAGGAGTTGTAGTTCTCATCTCCCCTTTGTGGTTCTTTGTTATTGATGATCAAATTTAAAAATGATGTGGGTGGGTGGGGTGAGTTTGGAAGCAATTTCAATGAGAATGTCAGCTTTGCAAAGAAATCTATGCAAGTTAACATCCCAAAAAATTACTGGTATATCTGTTTAGCCACAATACTATAAATCATTTGTGATCCATTTAATTGCCAGGAAATAGAAAACTTTTGTTGTTGTTGCAAGATCCAGTAATTTGGTGGCCCATCTCTTGGTAAAGCTTGGATTCAATCTGAAGCTTCTGCAACTATCACTAGCTAGTGCATTCCTGATTTTCTCAAGTGAATGTCTTCCATATGTGATGGATTACAACTCTCAGAATTTTAATTCATGCTGGTTGGTCTTCTGGAAGTTGTACTCCAAACTCGATTGCAGAAAATACGACTTCAGCAACAGAGTGGTCAATGCCTGGAATACTCTAACTGACTCCATTGTTACATCCTCAAACCCTCACAGCTTCAACCTTAAACTGTCTACCGTGAGCCTCACCCCATTCCTAAGAGGTCCGTAAAGGGGGCGTGCATAAGCGCACCAGCATGCCTACCGTCCCTGTCCTACTGTCCCCATTTATTTGTACTAATTTCCTATGTTCATGTCTAAGTTTATACTTATACTGTTATCTTGTACATGTTTAACAGATAAAATAAATAAATATAAATAAAATAAAATAAATATGAGGACCTAGATTGTTGTGGGAAATATTCTGAGTCTGTAAATTGCTTAGAGAGGGCTGTAAAGCACTGTGAAGCAGTTTATAAGTCTAAGCGCTTTTGCTAAGTGCTGTATCTGGAAGATACCAGGCTGGGCAAAATCAAATGCAGATAAGAGAGGACTAGAGAATCACACTCAAATATCAGCCTCCAAAAGTGGTTGGAAATCAGCCTGCAATCATCTTAATTTCTTCCAATATGAAAACTAAAAAAGAAGAAGAGAACATCTGCTTTGGCCCGATCTGCTCCTACAGCAACAAAAACCACTCACTTCACTCACAAAAAAATAAAGAGAATTTCATAGCTTAGTGCTTTTCATGACAGGTCTTTGTGCTGAAGGGAGGAGACAAATCGATGCAAGATGTCTTAGTTTCATCCCTGTTCTTTTGCTTAGGCTGCTAAAGTAGAACTAGTTACTTCCAGCTTCATCATATGTGAGCTAACAATAAGTTTCAGCTCTCCAACATTAAATACATTTTTGGGAAATGTGAACTTGTTTCACAGTGAAGCAAAAGCCACATGTGGAAATTCAACAATTTAAGCTCTCCCAAATCATAATTTCCATGTAATGTGATTACATGGAATGGAACACATCTAGAGGGCACCTAGTGAGAAAACATTGGTCAGATGCAATTTCTTATGAAATAACAACCAGCAACAACCTTATGTGTTACTTTTATGACACTGAGGTTGTTTTCAAAATGTAAGACCATATCAGAGGTGGGTTCCTACTGGTTCGGACCGGTTCTACCGAGTACGTATTAGGCCGCTGGTGACGTCGCAGAGACGGTTCTGCTCCGTGGGTGCCGCCATCTTTTTTTTGAATATTTTTTTTTGGAACAGAAATTTGGTTTTTTTGAATTTTTTTGAATTTTTTTCTTCTGCGCATGCGCAGAAGCCAAGTTTCTGGCACTGCGCATGCATCGCCATCTTGTTTTCGGCCCTTTTTTTTGTGTGGAATTTTTTGGGGCTTTTTCTACTGCGCGAGGCACGCCCACGCGGCATGGGAGGCAGTGAACCAGCGGCGAGGTAAATTAGAACCCACCCCTGGACCGTACTTATGGTTTTTCCTTGAATTCGACTATTAATCTGTACCTTTTCGATTTTCTTCTTCATCATCTGTTTGTAGATGGCCTGTCTTTTTAAGTGCAGAAGGTTTGAAATATTTTGGAAGGTCTGGTATGTTGGCATATATATACTCAGCTGGCTCTATAAAAAGGGATTGTTAATTAATACATCAATCACTTCTGCTTTTGCATAAAATAATTTGAAAAATTATACTTAAGAGAAACATACCTTCTGTAGTTTCTACTCTTTCCACTTTCACAGACTAAAAATAAATAAAAAAGAATTCTGTGATTTTTCCCATCATTACAAAAATTACAATACAATTGATTATTACTTTCTTTTAGGTTAGCCGATATCCAGTGGTGGGATTCATCCAGTTCGCA
This sequence comes from Pseudoxenodon macrops, assembly GCA_032467955.1. NCBI lineage: Eukaryota > Metazoa > Chordata > Lepidosauria > Squamata > Pseudoxenodontidae > Pseudoxenodon > Pseudoxenodon macrops. The sequence continues at coordinate 130,610 of JANHFT010001736.1, forward strand.
CCTATTTGGGAGAATTGGTTGTTAACTTTCTAAGCAGTTTGGAGAACTGGTTGTTGAAGGAAATCTCTTTTTTTTTTCACTTTACAGGGCTAATCCTGTAAGGAAGGCAGGAAAGAAACAGTCTGGTGTTGTTTCTAGCCTAATCTTTATTGCCCTGCTTACAGAAACTGCCTGTTTGGTTAACCCTTATTAAATTGTAACAGCTAAGGCAAAGCGCCCATCGGCGTGAGTGACATTGAGTTGGCTACACCTACATGATCACATGCCCACCGAGCCACGCCCACCCAGCTGGTCATTAGGGCAGAGAACTAGTTAAATTATTTGAATCCCACCACTGGATATAACCAATTCCATGTGGTGACTCAGGAGTATATCCCATGGCACATTTTTCAGTAAATGTGCATAAGATCTCAGCTTTAAAAGTAATTGGGACTGAAAATTAATTTCTGTGAAACAGGGAGGAGCAATATTTTGGTGTCCAAGGGTCATGCTTTGACAGGAACTGAGTGAGTGGGGAGGAAGGCTGAAAAATGAGCGGGACTATATTTTTGGGAGAAGAAAATTTCCTGTATCTTGCAGCAATTATATGGACTGTTTTACTGCTTTTTAAAAATGTGTTCACAAATTTAGTGTTATGGCTACGTTACTGTATGTAACGTTGGGGAAAAGGAAAGGAGGAGGGAATCATGAAAAAAAAAAGTAGGGAGAAAAATTGGCAATGAAGCAAAGAAGTGAAAAGCCCATTTTCTTTCTCAGAGCTGTGCTATTACAGGTAGTCCTCGACTTAACAGCAGTTTGTTTAATGACCATTCAGAGTTACAACGGCACTGAAAAAAGTGATTTATGGCCATTTTTCACATTTATGACCACTGCAGCATCTTCATCGTCATGTGACCTTCTGACAAGCAAAGTCAATGGGGAAGCCAGATTCACTCAACAGCGGTGTTGCTAAGTTAACGACTGCAGCGATTCACTTAAATAACTGTGACAAGAAAAGTTGTAAAACGGGGCAAAACTCACTTAACAGATTAACAACAGAAGTTTTGGGCTCAATGGTGATTGTAAGCCAAGGACTACCTGTATATTATAAAAATGCAGCTCAGCTCTAGAAATCAAGGTTTCTCTCTTCCCCAAATGGAGCAACACATTTCCTTTTTATTAAAATGATTACAAAACCTTTTAAGTGGTAAATGTGTTTGTCATTTCCAGGCAATAACACAAGATTTTTTCCTCCATGTATCTGTAGTACTCCTATAGCCATGATGGCAAACCTATGGCATACGTGTCAGAAATAGCATGCAGAGCCCTCTCAGTGGAAAAGCGTGTCGTCGCCAGCTGCTCTTCTGATTTCTGCTGTGCACATGCACACGCCAGAGCCCCAGAAACCCAAAGACCAGCTGGTCAGTGTGCATGTGCGTGCCACGCAAGCAAGAAAGTATGCACGTCAGCCAGCTGGTCTTCAGGTTTCCGGGGCACCAGCACACAGAAAGATCAGCTGGCGCACATACAAACCACAAGACCAGGTGGCCGGTGTGTGCATGCGAACCGCCCAGCTGGCCTTTTGAGTTTCCGGGTCTGCGCCGTTCCAGTTTGGGCATTCAGTGCCGAAAAGATTTACCATCACTGTCCTATAGTCTCAATAAAATTGAGAATTTTTCACACTGTACCAATTGCATAATATGTCTATTTATTATTTGAGTTTCAGAGCAAGCTTCTATGTTTGTCAAACTTCTTCCTCTGAAGGATGAATAAATATACATCATTATTTTTCTTCCTTTTGGCGTTTGGGGAGAGCAAGGGAATGTTCTTGACATTTAGGTAATATAGATACAGTTATTAGTTAACATCAAATAATTTCCTGTTGCAATAATACTTCAGCGCATAGCACAAAGTACAATTATATGCTGCTACAGGGTTAAAATAGAAATTTAGGAAAAAATTTCTATAACATGGAACAAATTTGCCAGTGCTAAAAATCCAGGCTTGGTAATAATATAACTGGATTGATCCTGACATTTACTTTGTGTACCGTATCTGATCCTGAGCTTCACTTTTGTACATTTTTTGGTATTATTAATTTCTAGTGCTGTGCATCAGATTGTAGCCTTGAATATTTCCTTGCTTTCATCCCCGTGCCTACTTAAAGTCCATTTGTTATTTCTGACAGATCAGTTGACTGTATCGGTGGCAACAGGATTTTAAAATTAGATACTGACCTTTATAATATCTTCTGTGGTCCTTTCAACAGATTTAAGCTTCTTCAAAATGGCTTTTTCTTTTACCGAGATTTTCAATTCTTCTTTCTCGAGATCCTCAATTTCTTGCTCAAGCCTGCATAGATGTGATATTAGATAGACCACAGATTAACAGTAATGAGTACATGACAGAGAACCATTTTTCTCAATTTGGCACTTGTTGGAGTTCAACTCCTAGAATTTGAAGGTTTGGAAACTGGGGGAACTGCACTGCCAACTCAGATAGAGGATACCAGTTTGAAAAAGTCTGTTCCATAATTAGGATTGCCCCAAGATAATTTCATTGCTTGCTTCCATGCATAATATCCGTGTACAATATCCATATACAATATGAGGAGCCATGCTGGTGCAATGGTCATAATGCAGTATTACAAGTTAATTCTGTCAACTGCGGGCAGTTTGATCCTGACTGTCTCAAGGTTAACTCAGCCTTCTATCTTTCTGAGGTTGGTCAAATGAGGACCCAGATTGTTGGGGGCAATATGCTATAAACTGATTAGAGAGGACTCTAAAGCACTAAGAAGCGGTCTATTAGTCTAAGTGCTCTTGCTATATCTAGCTGAGCTAGCACTTCAAATTTTAACGGGACATCATCTTGTCATGCTTAATGGGAAACGGAGCTTGGAGAAAAAGTGGTGGTAGGCTACTATCCCTATCCCTCCATCACATCTGCCAACATTTGCTGCAGGAAGCAGCAAATATCCGCAAAATGGCTAGGTGGACTCTGCCCTATAGAGCAACAGTGAAGTTGATTCAACACTCCTATTTGGTTAGATCAGGAGCAGGAAACCTTTTGGTGCCAGAACTTGCACTGAATACAGGTAGTCCTCGAGTTACAACCACAATCGAGCCCAAAATTTATGTTGTAAAGTGAAACATTTGTTAAGTGAGTTTGCCTCATTTTAAAACTTTTCCTGCCATATTTGTTAAGTGAATCACTGCAGTTGTGAAATTAGCAACGTGAATCTGGTTTCCCCATTGGTTTTCCTTGTCAAAAAATTTGAAAAATTGATCATATGACCCCCGAGACACTGCAACCGTGATAAATATTTTTTTGTCAAATGTAAATCACATGACTGTGGGGATGCTGTAATGGTCATAAGTGTGAAAAATATTCATAAGTCACTATTATAACAGTTACTGTTGTAACTTCAAATGGTCACTAAATGAACCGTTGTAAGTCGAGGATTATCTGTTTTTCTAGGGGAGCTGAAGACCACAATGGATTTGGGAAGAAGTAAAAATAGCCTAGGCCCTGTCATCTACCTCATCAAAACACAGATCTTCTATTTTTCCCTTCGACTGAGGAGAAAGTTTGACAGGTGATCTTCATTATTTTTAACAATACAATTTTCATATTCTCGAATGGTAGAAAACGTTTGACCGAGAAAGAATTGGGGGAACAGATGAAACTCTTATTACTCGGATTGTCCAAATCCAGCACTCGTTCCACATGGAGAAGATGTGCCAGACAAACCCTGGCTTTGTTTATGGCTATGACACCAATAATGCTTCCTTTGTTGCTGTTATTGCTGCATGCTGAATCATTTAAACAAGATTGGTTCAGCTGCCGGCCCAAAGGAAACACAGAGAACGTGATTCTGCTTTGTGCCCCCTCATTAGCGGCAATGTAGACGGTTTCCCACTTTCAGGAACTCTTGGCAGCTGGGATTCTCCTCACCTTCTGAAGCAAAGGCAGGCGGAGGCTTGCTGAGGTCTGCTTGCAACGAAAGCATCAGCTCTACAGAGCCCCTGGAGAGGGCCAAGTTGGCTTTGTCCTCCTCTACTGCAACCCCCCCCCCTACCCACCAACATGGATAAAGTCAACACAAGAGCTAAGAAAAGGGCAGGGCACCTATTAGCTTTTTAACATATTATTTTAGTTACAGGGTAAAATAATACAGGCTTAAGCCGGGGGGGAGGGGGGCAGAAAATCAGGGCAATCATGAGAACTCCAGGGCGTGGTGAAAAATACCAGTGGCAATTCAGAAGGCAAAGGTGGTAGATTACTGCAATGCAGTCTACATGGGGCTGCCCTGGAAGACCATCCGGAAACTTCAAGTGGTCCAGACGGCAGCAGTGCGTACAGTAATGGCCCCCCTAGGTTTGCCTGTGCAACATTTCTGTCAATGTTCTCTCAATTTCTTTATAGGTGCAATTCAAGGTGTTGGTTCAAACACCTTTAAAGTATCTGGCTATTTGCCAGATCACCTTTCCAGAAGGACATCTAACTCATCCCACAGATCAGATAGGGTGAGACACGCTCCTTGTTCCTTCCCCCTAAATATTGTCATATGATGGGAGCTAGGAGTATGCCTTTTCTGTGATAGTCCCTGCTCTATGGACACTCTACCCCCTGAAGTTCAGTAGGCCTCCACTCTTTTAGCTTTGGATAAGGCTCTAAAGACCTGCCCTCCCAAGCATTGGGAGAGGATTAGATGATGGCATGTTAACATGGATTAGCCCCAGGTTTTTCTTGTTTCAGTTTTTTAAGTTTAAACTGGTTTACATTTTACAATTTTTAAACTGGTTTTATATATTTGTTAAATTTTCGATTGGAAGATGGGGAGCTATAATGTATACATGTTTTAAATTTTTAAAAAAATAGTTAAAAAAAAAGATGTGTGGAAGGAGACTGACTACCTTAGGGGTGCGATCCCAAAATGTGAACACAATCTTAGCCCATGTCCCATTATTACCCCTTCTAAGGATCTGAATTACTGAGGAATTTTTATGAAATGGGCCAAGGTGATGGAAAGAAATATTTTCCATTTTATATTCTGGACAGTCTCCTTTTAGCATGCTAAGCACTGTCGGAAAACCTGATATTAAAAAAAATACACATTTCTTTGCACCATTGAGGCTTGTTCTCTTGGAACTGGATTGCTTTTATTTGACATGTGCCTGGACACGTTTTCAGCTGTCAACGTTTATCTGAAAATGGATTATTGGATGGAGAGTGTCAGCGTAAAGGTGATTCACATCGGTGACACATTCTACCAGAATTAGAATTAGTTGGTATTATCTTATTTAAAGTGTGCTCACAGAGCACGGAACACAGTAAAATCAATACTGAATCATGTGGCGTGTCTTTTACTCTATTCTCAAGCCAAACATCTCATTTGCTTTGAGATGAGATATACTGTACCTAGGAGTAAAGTGAATGCCAGGCAACCTTTCTGATTTAATCCTGGTGACATTTTGCTGAGAATCTCTCTCTCTATTCCAATCTCTATTCTAATATCTATTCCAATAAAAGGCATATTTAAAATATGCACCAAAAGAAAACCATTCCAGAGGAGATAATAGTTTGGAATAGATTTGCATTTAAAAAGTGGGTATCAAACGCAAAAGAAACATGGGCTAAATATCAGAGGTTAGCAAACCAAAGTTTACAGATGCTTTGGACCAGCAAATAGCCCATAAAAATGAGAGTTATAATCCAAAACATAAGAAGGGGCCTCTTGTGTTAATCTAACATATAACTATCAGTTCCCCAAGAACAATGGATCTTCCTAGAATTGTTTTTCTACCTAAAAGGAGAGAAGAATACATCATTTTTATATCATTATAAAGGCATTAGCCAGAACTTAAAGCAGGGAACAGACTATCTGGGATATCCAAGATCTGTTTGACATTAATTCTATTACTGAAACCCAGATTGGCCAGTGGCTATAGATTATAAGAGCTATAATTTAAAATAAAAGACTTTTTATTCCAAGCAGGAGAGGACTCATCAAATTTGGTAAAGGTGGTTTCCTACCGGTTCTATAGATGTGATGACGTCACGGAGCCGGTTCCTTCGGTGTGAATTTTGAATTTTGCTTCTGCGCATGCACAGAAGCTATTTTTTGACTGCTGTGCAAGCACGAACACTTCACACACGTGCGTGAGGCGCAACCCTGAGCAAACCAGCAGCAAAACAATTTACAACCCACCCCTGAAATTTGGCTACCAGAAAAAATTGTGTGTTGTTAAACAGAGATAATGTGCTATGAGCACAAACTAGGTTAGGGCTGAGGAGCTTTTTAGTTATATTTTCTGACTTCTGAAAGGAATGTTTAAAAAAATTAAGGAAAATTCAAGATCCTGGCTTTGGAGGAAAAAAAAAACTTTTTTATAATCTATTCCAGTAAGCAGAACAGATAATTTTTTAAATTATTATTGGGAATATGGTTCTATCAGTCATAATTAGGTTTTGCTACCAGAGCTTTGCACTCCAGAAAGGTGAACCTATTTGCTCTGTTCTGCTTTGCTTTTTCTACCTTGGTGGTGGGAAGTTTGTTTCAGCTATAATTCAGAGTGGGTTTTTTTTTAATGTTAGGCAATTCCAATTTCAATTTAAATCAAGGCAGCTTTTAAAGCTAAAACTGACCTCCATGAAAAATTCCTGCAGGCTCCTTAAATGTCTTAAGTGATTTCAAATATTATTACCCTCAAGACTGGTAATCCCCTCTAAAATTCAAGACTGGCTGTCTTGCAGCAAAATATGGCTCCAAATAATATGTTTTAAAAAGTAGAAGCAGGTTAGTGGTTGAACTTTTGAATGATAGTTTCACCTGCTTTAGAATCACATGATTAAAAGAACTTCCCATGTTGGTTTGATAGTGGGCTATTTTTGTGTGTGCAAAGGACTTATAAATCTCCTTCCTTTTACATTAAACACCAAAGGTTATAGGGTATCTTTATTCAGAAGACAATAGAGAAATTGTTATGGAAATGTGACACCAGTTTTAATTCCAGGTGGCCTTTAGCTATAATAAATCCTGGATCACTTTTCTTAGCTATAATAACTCCTGGATCACTTTTCTTAGCTATAATAAATACTGGATCACTTTTAGTAAAATTAGATCAAATGACTTACCATCACTTAGGCTGAAAGTATATTTGTTGCACAAAGATTTAGCCGTTGCAATACAGGTAGTCCTCGACTTACAACAGCTCACTTAGTGACCATTCAAATTACAATGGCACTGAAAAAAGTGACTTATGACCATTTTTCACACCTATGACCATTGCAACATTCCCACGGTCCCGTGATTTACATTCGGATGTAAATTGATTGACAATTGATTCACATTTACGATGGTTGCATTATCCTGGGGGGTCATGTGATCACCTTTTGCGACCTTCTGGCAAGCAAAGTCAATGAGGAAACCAGATTCACTTAACAACTGTGTTACTAATTTAACAACTGCAGTGATTCACTTAACAAACGTGGCAAGAAAAGTCATGCAATGGAACAAACTCCCTTAATAAATGTTTCACTTAGCAACATAAATTTTGGGCTCAATTGTGGTCAGAACTCAAGGACTACCTGCAATAGTACCAAGATAGAAGTTTAGGCAACATATTCCATTGGTTTGTAATTTTTATGTGGGGGCTCATTTTGATCTGGCCTTAGTTAGCCTTAGCAGATCTAATTTTGTAACATTTTTGCTGTTTTGTTACTATCAGATTTTTTTTAATGGTAACTATCAAATTAGGCTTAGAATAACTTTATTGTCACTTTAAATATACACTAATCGGCATACATTAAAATGAAATTTCGTTGCATACAGCTCTCAATGGGTCACCACCTCCAATATAAACTACATAATCATTAATGATGAAGCTACTAAATTATTAGGAATGATAGAAGTTTTAATACTTTGTCAATAATTGACCAGTGCTTAACATTTACTCTTTATTTTTTTCTGCATTGCCTAGTGTAATAACTGTAGTACTCTTTATACTCTGTTCTGTTTCATGTTAGATATCTTGACTATAAAGTTAGTGTTGTTATTAAATAGCTGGCCCCATGCATAAATATTAATCCTGCTATTAAGAAGAAAAAAATTGGTCGGATCCCAAGGGCTTATATTCCTACATTAATAAGGAAGAAAATGTATGTTGTACCTGAGAATATTTTGTTCCAGTTTCTTAATTCGGTGTTGATCTTCCCGATGTTGGTTTTGCATTTCTTTCTGTTCTTCTGAAGAAACGGTGGTTAATCCATCCCAGAGCCATTTCTCACGCAAAGCTTTTTTCTACAGATACATTTAAAAATACTGATTAAGAATTTCATCTGTCTATCACACTTCCAGCACATATTGCCATCATAGCTAGATGTCAGTTCTGTCCTGAAGAATAAGCAAATGAACGTTATTTTTTGTTCTCATTATCAATGAAGTTGCTAAAGTTCCATGAACCAATTTGTTGCCTTCTTTCTTTATCCCTTTCTTTTCCATGGGAGGCTGGACAGGCATAATCTTATTTCCTTTGTATACAAGTAGTCCTCGACTTACAACAGTTCATTTAGTGACCATTAAAGTTACAACATCACTGGAAAAAAGTGACTTATGACTGTCTTTCACACTTATGACTGTTGCAATGCCCCAGGGTCATGTGATCACCTTTTGGAACCTTCTGACAAGTACAGTCAATGTGGAAGCCAGATTCACTTAAAAGCCATCTTACTAACTTAACAACTGCAGTGATTCACAATGGAGGTAAGAAAGGTTGTAAAATGGGCCAAAACTCACTGAACAAATGCCTTACTTAGCAACAGAAATTGTGGTCCTAAGTCAAAGAATACCTGTCATTTCCTACCATATTGGTGTGATGGTTGTAAGCAAACTACCTTGTGAAATTAGAAATTACTTTGTTTAGTTTGAGAATGGAGCATGGCCAAGAATGCCAGACGTTTTTAAAAAAATGAATTCTGATATTAATAGCTCAATCACTTCCATTAAGTACAGTGAAGCAACCTGCAGAGTAGGAACCTGTGGATTTTCAGATCTTGCCGAACTATAAATTTCAGAGGATTCAGCCAGCACAGCTAATGCTGGGAGATGTTAGGAGCTGCAAGTCATCAAACTATGGGGAAATCACAGGTTCCCTCTCCTCTTGCATCATGCTGACCTGTGCATTTCTAAGGATGAAAGAGGAGACAGTAGCAAAGGGAGGGAGACTGTTTTATGTTCCTTATCTTATAATCATGAGCACTTCAGGAATACTACATCTGCGTGAGCTGAAAATAATTATGCCAACAGCTGAGTGATGAGAACAGCAGCAAAATTAATCTGAAAGAAGTGGAGGATGGGAAAATTCAAATCAGAAAAGCAATGGGAAAGAGTAAGGTGTCTGAAGAAAGACAAAATGCATATGATATATGTCCCATTCCTTTCATCAATCATCCCCTTGAACTGGCTTAACGGGAAATGTAATGTGTTTGGGTTGCAGATAAAATGCAATCTATATATTGTTCCATTCATGTGTAGGTGAATTCTCATGTATACATACAGTAGAAGCAGAGGAGATACACGTCAGTGTGAACTCTGTATGTTATGCAGTGCCTTCTTAAATATCATGGCATCTTGCAGTATATTACACCAAAGAGAAGATACTAATACCGAGTGATAAGCTAAGACTTTTGGAATGACATGAATGGCAGAAGGCTACATTTGCCTTGTGTAGATCACATTCCACTTCACTGCTGTTGCTAGTAGCATGAACTCCTGCCATTAAGACCTCATGCATGCATGGGATATATGCAGTCCCCCCAAGCTAGCCAGAAGCAAAGAATTCCAGTAATAGTTTTTCAGCAACCCATCATTCCATAAACTGAAATAAATATTGCCTGGGGATAGCCGTGTTTCTGGAGTCCTGTATTATATTTTAAAGAAATGTTTAAAGCAAAAAATATCTTAGAACTTCTCTTTTGAGACTCTACCTCCTGCTGAATTCTTTTATGACTGATCAGCTATTTTAGCTTTGGTGGGGAAAATGTTATTTTTGGTTGGAAAAAGTGATAGGATGAAGGGATGCAACAAATGGAACTTTTATAGGTTCATAACTCATATGGAACTAATGGATTAAGGCTTCTCAAAGTGTATTCTGTGGAACTCCAAGGTTCCTCAAGAACTTGATGGGGTTCTGTGAGAGATTAAGGACTAATAAACAAACAAAATCCCCCAAATAAGACCAATTTTCTATAACTTTGCCTTTCAATCAGCGACCTGGGATTTTTTTTAAAACTAAAGATTATATTGTAAACCTACCTGGCAATTAAGAAGGTATACAACATCTCCTTGAAGGTTTGCACTTAGCAAACATTTGCTATGCAGCAATCCAAAGAGGGCCTTCTTAATATTGATTTTGATTTCTGTTCATTTATGATTGATATTAAATCCAGTTAACTTGCAAAATTAACGTATCTTCTTCGCCAAACCTTAGGATAAATTTATGCTTCTATGTCAGTTAGTATGCTTCTGTTATTCCCTTGGTCTTTAATTTTTATCAGTTCTAACTTCTGAATTTAGTGTTCTTTATTGCTTTGTTTTATTGTTTCTGCTCAGGGATGTTTTAAATGGCACATGGGCTTAAGTAGTTATAAATAAAATATGTTACATAATTGATATGTTTTTATTTTGCAAGTGTCTTTTCCTCAGTCCTGTGAAATCTCCTTTAGTGCTTAGAAGGTTTTGTTTTTAATCAAAGAGCCTGATGTTATGGAAAACTATTGGAGCTCACATTTCCTGTAACACCTGATTGGTCATTCCCTGTTTCTTGCCCTTCCCATCCATACAGGAAACGCAAGCCTCATTAGCTGGGTCCTTTCTTCACATAATCTCCTTTGATCCTTTATCTTTTCCTCATCCCATTAGCATCATAGTTCTGATATCACACTAATAAAAGCAATGGAAAACAAGGTGTTCTTGTTTGTAACATATTTTCAGATCAGTGGTACACACGTGGCACAATATGCCAACAACTTTGTGGGCGACCTAGAATTTCAAGTCTTAAACCACCCCCTTTTACTTGAGATGTATTGTTGACATTTCATATGGACCCATGAAAATGAATCATCAAATCTGTCACCAACCTCAGTCTCTTAATAAATCCATTCCTTCATGTCATGGAACAATTCACAATGGGCATCTTAAGGCCACATTATGCAGGAAGGATCATATGAAGCTTTTGGCTTCCATCCAGAACACACCACCCAATCTGTTATTTGTAGCCAGGCTCTAAATTATAACTACATTTGTTCCGGCCCACTTGAAGAGATGGCAAAAAAAAATATGGAATTAGCCCAAGTTTTGAGGAAACTATGAACAATCCACCAAATGAGATCAATGGGCAAATCAATATAGTCAAGCTGATATTCAAGAGAACTTGTTAAAGACAGATTACAAAAGAAAACACATCTGGTTGTCATCTACTGTACAGCACACAGCTCAAATCACTGAAATGCATAATTTAAAAGCTACGTCCCATATTAGACAATGACTGTGTATTTTCTCAGGTATTGGGTGGCAGGAGTATTTGCACATAACTAAGCACACTGAAGCAGATTCTCACAAGTATGAAGAATTAACAGGACAGTGATACCAACATGGAACCTAGGCCCTTTAACAAACTCACATTTACATGCCCTTTAAGTCAACAAAACACCATCACAGGTCTCAACAACTTTCATATGAGATTAGAGAAAGAGTCGGTGAAAGCGTGTTTAATGTGATATATGTCATTATAAGCTAGTAATGCTTCTCTGGATTTACATAAAATAAATAAGATGAATTTGGGTAACAGGATTAATGCTCACAAAATTTGACATCAGAACTCAAAAAAAGATAAAGTAATAGCAAATTATTTTAACCTGCTAGGGCATTCCATAACTGTTTTGGGGAAAAAAGGAACTTTCACAGCACAATTAACAAGAGACTGTGGTACTCGCATACATAGAAATGTATCTTAGAAAGTCTCAATAGACACAATGGGTTTTTAAAAGATGACATATTACAATTGTTAATTGATAAAATATTTGCAATCACTTCCACATGTTACTTGCATCTTTCCCTCAACTCAATTTTAATCCTAGTTCAGTTTAGCTACATTATACATCTGAAGTGAAGTCTTTTAACTTATGCTTTTCAGTAGTTTGTTATAGGGGCTATTAGACTCTCAATTTTGGCTACTCTACATCAATAAAGCTCTTATCCAATTCAGAGGAACTGAATTTGGATAGCTCTTGAATTTGCCTCAATGAAGATGTTTAGGTTGTGGATTTTTCTGAATCTGAATCCCATATCTTCTTCTTTTTTAAAGTGTATTTATTGAACTTTATACATTAAAAAAAAACCAAACACAAAAGAAGAATAAAAATCAAAAGAGAAAAAAGAAAAAAACCCAAACAAACATCATTTTCCATTTTACAGCTGTACAGTTATCGACACCTCGACTTATCATTTTTCTTATTTGATTTGTGGTATTAATACAATAACTTTTATAACTTTTCTTTGTGTTTTACATATATACATATATTGAAAGCATGTGCCTCTGACTAGAGTACTACAATAACTATTGTAACATCCTTGTGGTCTTGTTTTGTTCTCCTCCATTCCTGCCAAAGCTTTAGATTTGATGAGTTTCCTGGTTGTTGTTTTTAAACACATGTTTGTTAGTCAACTAAACATTCAAGCATCTGAACTGTCCTGAAGGGGTTAAGAAATGAATTCTGTAGTTGTATAGCAACTACAATTCCATTTATTCTTCTGTTTTATGATTGGGAAAAGAGAGCCTTCCAGGGTGAATCCTAAAATATACTATACGGTTGCCTAATCAGAGATGGAGAACTCAAGAACTGGTCTGAAAATATTGCTTCCTGCTTACGTTGAAAGATGCTCAGATAATCTTTTCACAAAAGATAATCCCTTTCATGAAAATAATCTTGTAAGGGAGACCAACAAAGTTGATTTGTTTCTTCAGCATTACCCAAATGGTTGCTTTCCTCCCCAATGAACGTTTTAAGGACCCCTAGTGGCAAAGTGAGTAGAATGCTGTATTGTAGGCAAACTGTGCCTACAGCCTGGAGTTTGATTCTGAGAGGGCTACAAGATTGAGTCAAGGAGCCTTTCATCCTTCTGACGTTGGTAAAATGAAGACCCAGATTGTTAGGGGCAATATGCAAATAATGCTTACATAGTAAACCACTCAGAGAATAGTGCAAGGCACTATGGGGCAGTATGGAACCCTAACGGCTATTGCTAAGTCAAGATTTGTTATTCCTCTCAGTTCCCCATATCTACAAAGCATACCACTGTCCAGAGGTGGGTTCCTACCGGTTCTGACCGGTTCTATGGAACTGGTAGTAACTTGGCAGACTGGTTTGCTAGGCTTGCTACGCTCCCGAGCCGGTTATCTCATTGACACCATAGGCGGCACCATCTTGTTTTTTGCTTCTGCGCATGCGCAGATGCTTTTTTTAGTACTGCGCATGCGTGCAGTGCATCCCTAGCGAACTGGCAGTATCAGAATCCAGAACTCACCCCTGCCACTGTCAGATATAAAGAATCAGGATCATTCGTAATGGTTGCAGCATAGACGATTTATTCAAGCCTATACACAAGAATCTTGTCAACTAAAGTTCAACAGTAAACTGGCACCAGAAAAGGGCACCAGAATTCAGGATAAGTTGGACTTGGCCTGCTTGTGGGAATGCAATGACTCTAAGCTGATGAGGTGTTTAAGTCCGGTTGCCCAATTCTGTCAGCTCTTCTCCTACATCGACAGACATGATTAAAGGAGAATAAATTGCTTTTATATAGGCTGACCTACAGCTTGCATCTCCCAAATTGATGCTGCATTCACTATGGTACTAGGGAGATTAATCTGAAAAACAGACAATTTCATGTACATCAGACATATCTTCAAAACAGCAATCAGGATCCTAGCTGTAAGATGCAATATTGGCAGGAGAGCCAAAGCAACATTATTTCTGGTTTTTCAGCTTGTAACCAAGAGTAGATCTGACCTTTCTTTATTAGAACAGCTGTTCAATTAAACTCCAATTCTCTCAGCGATTCATCGGTTTTTAATTATGTCTTTTACAAAGAAATGTTTGGCTGTTCTTTAATTACATTTTCTTGAAACAGTATAATAGAATCTAAAACTCTGCACAATAAAATTATAATTGTTATTATCAATAATATTTTAAATCCTGCTGGATTGGATAAAACTGGAAATTACGACTGTGATAATAATATAGAATGTTAAGATTTATATTAAAAGTAATGCCATAATTCTATTCAATATAGAGCATACTGTTACTAAATTATGATAGTAACCTTTGTTTAAACATTAGAATTAATATAATCAGGGTGTCTGGCAGAAATGGTGAAATTTGAAAGATTTATAATGAGTAAATAAAGAAACATAGCCAGACCTAATAGTAAACCACAAATGATATAGGAAATCGCCAGTATACATAAGCTTTGATTACTATGATAATGATGCCAATTTGGGCTGATAGCTAATGCACCAGGCTAGAAATCAGGAGACTGTGAGTTAGAGTCCCACCTTAGCTCGGCTAGGTGACTTTAGGCAGGGGTGGGTTCTAATTTACCTCGCTGCTGGTTCGCTGCCTCCTGTGCCGCATCAGCGCACCGTGAGGGCGCGCTTCGCATGCGCGTACATGCACAGTAGAAAAAATTCCCAAATAATCCAAAAAAATAAAAAAGGCCAAAAACATGATGGCCGGAAACTTGGCTTCTGTGCATGTGCAGAAGAAAAAAAAAAACTGGAAAAAATTTAACCCCCCCAAAAAGATGGCGGCATCCACAGACCAGAACCGGTTCCATGATGTCACCAGCAGCTTACTACCTACTCTATAGAACTGGTCCGAACAGGTAGGAACCCACCTCTGACTTTAGGCCAGTAGTTGTTGAGACAATAGGAGGAAAAAGGAGTATTGGGTATTTTCGTCACCTTGAGTTACTTATGAAATAATAAAGAAGGGATTAAAAACATCTAATAAAGGCTAACATCAGTTTATGATAGAATCTACATTTGGAAATCTATGTTCAGTTCTGAGTACTACAGTTCCAAAAGGACAGAGACAAACAAATCCAGAGAAGGGGTTTCACTAGGGTAAAAAGGATTTTCTAGAATGTAGGTAATTTATCATTCTTTTTCTCTAAAAAAAGACTTCCCTGTCTTGTAGAATTTCATTAAGTGGACCTTAATGAAATGACATGGAAGTCCCTTTTAGATGTACTGCCATGTCTCTATGTGTTTCATGACCTGGTTTTGGAAGGGAGAAATTGTAGAGTAAAGATGATGAATCTAATGGGGATAGGCAGAAACTGCTGCCTAAGCAGAAGGGACTGAAGCATTTTAAAGCCCAGAACAGAAAGATAACATTCAGAAATGGATATTGCCTCCCTAATCCACTGAACAATAAGAAGGAGGGTCCAGCACACAGTCAGAATTGCAAGATTCTGTCATTGTAGCTAATCATACCTATCTCAAAAGTAGTTTATTGAGCAATTTCCTGTGGAGCTGATTTCATAGTCTGGCACAGGTTGTAGGCTTTACTTTTCTGGATCAAGCCATGCTTATGAATATCTGAAATGGACCCTGGAGTTCCAGCTCTAAATTCATTAGCTGGGAGATTCAGTCAGGGTTCTGGATCACATTGGGAGAGTATCCATGCATTCATCCACAGGTGGTCCTTGATTAACAACCACTTATTCAGCTACTGTTCAAACTTAAGATGGTACTGAATAAGAGGTCATTATAAGCAGACCTTGTACTTATGGCTCTTGCAGCATCCTGAGGTCATGTAATCTATTCATGACTTGTAATCTTCCCCGTTGGCTTCCCACAAATCAATGGGGAAGCTGGCAGGAAATTTTCACTTAACCACATGGTCCTTGCTTAACTATGGCATTAAAAACCTCAGTGGCACAGTGGTTAGAATGCAGTTGTGGCAGGCTATTTATGCTGACTGCTTGCTGCCTATAATTTGGCAGTTCGACTCTCCCCAGGCTCAAGGTTGATTCAGCCTTTCAGCCTTCTGAGGTCGGTAAAGCGAGGACCCAGATTGTTGGGGGCAATATGCTGACTCTATAAACCGCTTAGAGAGGGCTGTGAAGTGGTATATAGGTCTAAATAGCTATTGCTATCCATGGCCGACTGCTGAAACTGTCAAGCTAAGTGGCACAGTCACATGGGTTGTTGTTGTTTTTACTTATGAGTGTATCGCTAAACAACGGAGTTTCTGTTCTCAATGTCATTAAATGAGGACTGCCTGTACATATATATCATGCCATGCCATCGTTTCTTTATCCCTGGTTTACAGAACAAGCCACAATCCCTGCTATGCTGCCTAGAGATGTTCTAGTAGGTAGGATACAGACAATCATAACAATAATAAATCAGCACAATTTATACAGCCAAGCCAAAACCAGATGGACCCTCCCATAAGCTAGTTCAGTAACTATGTATAGATTGGGAGGAACTTTTGCTGCTTTGATGTGTGCATCTTAGTGTAGTGAAGACTAGTGGCAGTCAACAACTGAAAAGATCCCTGGAACATTAGCAATTTGATCCCCAAAACACTTGTGTGATGGGACAGGCCCAGCAATCCGAGCAAGATCCATCAGCAACATTCCTTTGTTGCTGTAGATTTTTCCAGTGTGGGTAGACTGGAAAAGCTGAGAAAGATTATTTCTGCAACTTTAACAATTCTCACATTTTTGTAGCCGAGTTTGACAATCAAATACTCTCGTTTGTTCTCTTGTCCCCCTGGGAAAGGCTCTATTTAGGATTCTGGCATGATTTTTTTTTGACTACTTTTTAATAAATAAGCATTGTGGGGATTTTAGGCTGGTTCAGTTTTTAATATGCTATGAAATGTCAAGCTGTCCTTGATAAGCCGAGCTGAGAGCATGTCGTCATTTTTTCCTCTTCCCTTTCATTTATGTCAGGCTTGTCATTTGATTCATCTATAATTGAGATTCCATTCCAAGCAACTTGGCAGGTTTAACATCAGTGTAAAATTTGCAGATGACTCCCCAAGGTGTAGGAAGCAGGGTTAAAACATCTTTTCCTTCGACCCATTATTATAATTGACTAAAGTTTTGCCAGATAAAATCAGTTACTGTGTGAGGATTTCAGCACAATCTGAAGCTTTCTTGGATCTCAGTATTATGGTATATTAAACAAAGTGCCAGTTTCAGAGTGAACACACCCTTGCTGGAAATACACACACAGAGAGCCATACTTTACACAGGAATTATTTCTGACAATGATCTCATCTGAAATAACATGACCAAGCAGCACAAGCCAATCATTTGTGTGTCTCCTAAAATCCTCTAAGCTTATTTTAATGGAGTTAGCTTTTTTTTTTAACTATTAAAGTTCAAAATGCGTAAATAGAATTTAAGATGTAACCATTAAAGAAATATGAATTAGATATGTATAGCTTGAGCTGTATTGATTATACAATTTATTTAAATTGAGTTAGTTCAACACACACACACACAGTGTTGGAATGATAGGCTGGAATAAAAGACTAATTTATAGGCATATTCACACAGCATAATTCTAAGCATACAGTAGATTAGACTTTCCCTCTAGACATGGAAAGCTGAACTAGTAACATCTCCCAACTTCTTGTCCCTGTGGACACATTCAGAATGTCAGCGAATTGGTGACACTTGTAGAAAATGTCTACTTGTGAGATTGGCAGATAGACAAGTTTAAAATCCAAATACTAGTCTACAGCCAACCATCAATCTTCTGGAGTGTGTTTGGGGCCTAGAGGTTTTCTTATAAATAAGGGCATTAGCTACTATTTTGCTTTCACACCAAGACAGGACTAAAACTCACACTCTCTTGGTTTCTAGGCCAGCACCTTAATCACTACATCAAATTGGCTCTATGTAGTTCCCAGGAGTAAAAAATGACTAGATAACACCTAGTCTATCTACCTTTTTATCTATGAAAGAGAACAGCAAGTGGATGTATTATGCATGGGACCTTGAATGAATATAGAGAGTGATACTATGGAGCAGGCTGCCACAGACAGAGTTTCAGTATTCTGTCAGCTATTCCTCCATCACAAAATCTTGGTTTCTTGTTTGGACACTATGTATTTCTGAAGAAAAAGAAAGAAAGAAAGAAAGAAAAAAAGAACACCTTACCTTTAAATGCTGGTGCTTTAGCTTTTCTTCTTCTACTTTAAGGCGTCTCTGAGTTATTTCTTCTTGCAGTTTCCTCTTGTCCTGAAAATGGCAAAAATGGAAGATGCTATACATAATGATGCTATTTTTTAAAAAGTCCATACATCATGTTGACGTGGCTGCCTTAAGTCTGCTTAATGACGGGAATACAATATTGAAGCAAACCCTAATCAGCCATTTTAGATGCATCAAAAACAGCAGGGCCTAGTCTTCTTAAGGTTCCTAGCCTGCTAGGTTTTTATGCAGGTGCTGGATATTTGTGCATTCATAGGCTGCAACTGCTGTGCTCCTTAACAGATGGGATTAAGGGTAATTACACTCATCTTTAGGAATTATTTAGTGTGTTAAAGATTTGAAGGCAGTTGCTTAAATTCCTGGAAGTGCTGTCTTTATTGCCTCATTATCACGGGAGAACAGGGCAGATAGAAGGTACTCAGGCTCTTATTTGTTGACTTTCTTGTAACCTAAGAACCACGTAACCACTAACTAAAATCTTTTGCTCCAATGAGTCTCCAACTGTTGTGGGCTGCATTGTTATTACCCTGTAGAGGATAATCAGACTGTCCTGGGAAAGGAAGGGCAAAAGAGGGCATGTTGAAAGAGGTAACTGTGAAGAAGAAAAAGCCCAAAGGAATGCAATTGATGGTGGTTTGCTTTGGGGTTTTTTTTTTTTGGGGGGGGAAAGGTATGGTGGCCTGGTTTACACATATAAGCAGTTTACAAAGCACAATTGTTGGGCTCGTATATTCTAAACTAGATGATTGCTCAGTATGAGCTGCAAAGTCAACTTTGGAACAGAGAGAGGCAGAGAGGAAAGGTATATCAGATGAGTTTAAAAGGAGGTGAAGAAAGCTTATTAGACATTTCAAATACTTGAAGTCTATTTTCATTCAAGGCATGAAATTGTTGGAAACTGAATAGACAAAAGCCTTTTTATTGTACTTAGCTATGTCTCTTTCATCACAGCTATGGACTACCACATTTTAAAAACCTATTTATAGCTGGTCTTTGCTCATGGCAAACTAACTCATTTGCTAAAAGACACTACATTCCGCAGAAATTATGGTGTAAAATAACTAAATGAACTACAGCTTTGTTTCTCAATCTTAGCAACTCCTAGTGACAGATATACATTTGATAAACTATATTGATTGCAACTCACAAAATTCCCCAGCAAGCTGGCTGGGTAATCCTGGAGGTTAAGGTCCATGCATTTTCAAGTTGCCAAGGTTGAAAAATACTGATCTATAGGTCCCTGTTACCCAGAAATAAACAAAATAGTTACCATAAGTACAATTTGTACCTGTATGATTAAAAATAAGTTCCAAAAAGCAGTGCTTAAACCAATAAATGAGGGAACCAAGATCAGAATCCCCCTGCATTTTGTGAGAACCCTGAGCATGATATTCATTTCCCCAGTTAGATGTTACAGCTGTGAAATTAGAATAGCTATGGTAGACTCGTGCTTTGACCATCTTGTGATTTGAATAAAAAGAAAGTAAAGCTGAATCCAGATAAATATGAGCTATTAACTGTAGATAATTCTATTTGATTGTGGGATATTTGACCTTCCATGTGCCTAGAAGAGCAGGCTCAGGTCTGCATGTTCAGATAAGTGTAATGGCAAGAGGTGCTTTCAATTGGGTGAACTTAATTTATTAACATGCTGATTGAATTTACCAACTTTGCTAAGACTGAACTGGCCTATTGTTATCCATAGATTGGTTATTCTCTGACACAGATTACTGTAATGTTCATTAAGTGGAGATGTTTTTGAAGGAAACTAATGAGCAAATTTCTGTTGGGTGTGTCTACAAGGGAGAGTGCATCAGCTTCATTGGTTTATAAGTCACACTCAAAGGACTAATTTTCATTTATAAATAATTCCTTGATGCCTTGAGTTCTGCTTTTATCTATTGAAACATCTCTGTAATATGTGTCAAGCTCCACTCAGGTGGGAAAAATAAAGGGAGCAAGAACTATCTACCCTGTTTCCCTGAAAATAAGACCTCCCCGATAATAAGCCCAATTAGGCTTTTGAGCGCATGTGCTAAAATAAGCCCTCCCCAAAACACACCAGCAACCATGAGGTGAGCATGCTCGCCGCCTCTTGCACCTCAAAAATAATAAGAGCTCCCTGAAAATAAGGCCAAGCGTATTTTCGGGGAAACACAGGTATGATTTCAATAAGATATCTTTGAAACTAGTCTGGAGTAAATACAGAATCTTGGAAACTGTAAGAAAATTTTTCACATTCAGTTATAGGAAGTTAACTAAGGTGGCGTCTCTGAATGCTTTAAAATGCTGTCCAGTTTCTCTTCAATTGAGCTAAGTTGTCATTTGCTAAAGCTGTTAATGATCTTGGCTGCTATCTCTTGATTGTTTTTAATCTTGTATTATCTTCCTTTCCTTTCCCCTTATAGTATTTTATGTTACGAACTAGGAACTCTATTCATTTACCTGTTTTCTGTGTATGGATAAAATAGGACAAGGGAGGATCTTCTTAGGGGTGGCACCAACATTAAGAATTTTCTTACATGCTGGCTGCTTGTAACAGAAATGTGAAAACATACTTTCATAATCTAGTCTTCCCTTTCTGACTGGCATGTGATCATTAATGTTTGCTGTCTCCTTCAGTGATATTTTATGCAGTTTTATTATTGTTTTCCTATCTGGTTTTATCATATTTTACTAACTGGCTATTTTTATTGTTTAATTTCATACTGAAAAGTACTGTAAGTTGGCTTGCGAGGAGCATATGAATAGAAAAATAACACGATTAAATAAAATAAGAAATAATTAAACCCAAGAGTTCCAAATCTTTAGTATTATATGACTGAGATATCATGAAAGTTTTACAGACAATAGATGATAAGAAATAGGGCATTACAGAATATCTAATATATCCATTGCGCAGAAAAATTATTCTTGCTGGAACTGTGCTATGGAGGGAAAACGTTCTGGTGGAAAAAAATAACTTTGTCTTAAACAGAAGTAAAGGAGCAGGCATTTTATACAGGTAGTCTTCGCTTTATAATAGTTCATTTAGTGACCCTTCAAAGTTGCAACGGCACTGGAAAAAAAAGACTTATGACCATTTTCCACGCTTACGAATGCTGCAGCATCCCCATGGTCATGTGATCAAAATTTAAATGCTTGGCAACTGGTTCATATTCATGATGGTAGCAGTGTCCCAGGATAATGTGATCACCTTTTGCGACTTTCTGACAAGCAAAGCCAATAGGGAAAACCAGATTCATTTAACATGTTACTAAACGAACTGCATTGATTCACTAACAACTGTGACAAGAAAGATAGTAAAATGGAGCAAAACTCACTTAACAAATGTTTCGCTTAGCAACATAAATTTGGGGCTCAATTGTGGTTGCAAGTCTAAGACTACCTGTAGCATTTCGTGATTTCCAAAGAACCTTGGAAAAAGTATACTATTGACTTAGTGACATCTGCTTTCACCACACTGAACTATCTCTCCCCGGATTCTCTGCATAGACCGAGGGAGTCACTGTATGTCCATGGAAAGATTCTGCTTTTGAAAACTTCAGAATTCCATTACAAGATAAGTCTTTCAATTTTATTTTTGATAAATATTAAATACCTAGTTATAATAAATGAAAGATCTCCTGGTAAAATTGATGTTAATGGTTTGGTTCTGTCATGCATTTTTTTCTTCTCTGTCTATATTTCTTGCCACATGCAGAATATGTCAAGCATGCATTTACTCTGATTTCAAGGGAAAAGAATCTCCCACGATTTAAAGAAGCTTCTCTGTTTTTTTTACAAATATAGTGGCATCACGCTTAAAAACATTTGCTGCCTAAACCACAGGATAAAATGATTCTCCCCTTGCTATTTAATATACCGAAGTCAAGAAGATTAGCCGTTTAATCTTTTAACTGCTTTAAACAACCCTAAAATTGTTGCTAGGGTATGGTGGTGTCCAGGCAGAGCAGGGGAAATAAAATCAAGATGGCGATTATGGTAGCATGAGCCACCTCTAAGAGATGGGCGGTGTATAATTTTAATATCTCATGTATATGTGTGCCAGCATTGGCACATTTAGAGCAGGAATAGTGTGTTGATCAACAGATCTTGATTATTATATTTTTACATTCTCTTTGTGGATGCTTCTGAAAGGATAGCATTCTTCATCACCCCTGAGGCAGATGTTGGTTAGAGGGCATTATAACTGTGTCCTCCAAGACAGAAAAAATGTAGAAAGACAGCCCTTGTATCTGCTGCTTCAACTGGTTGTTTCTCTTTATCTCATGATAGGATCTCTCCAGAGGGAAAATTCATTAAGTTGATGGAATAGCTTTAATTACAAAGGGATGGAAGGTGGGTGAGTTCTATTCCTAAATTAATGATATATCCCTGAAGAATGTTTCTTGCTGGCAGAGGTAAAATAGAATGAGAGCCTATGTTTGCAACTGTTTTTAAAGTTTGTTTGCTACATACACCTCTGCTAAGCAGTTTGAGATAGTACAGTTAATCCAGATTTCAAGAACATCTTGCTTGCCAGTCTTTGAATTACCAGTACAC
>JANHFT010001736.1:233001-251933 GCA_032467955.1 Pseudoxenodon macrops
TAAGCCATAATCATCACAATTATGACAAATCACGGCTTGAACTATCTTGCTTTGCATGTAATGAGTCTATCTCATATTAGTTTCACCTTTTAAGTTGCATTACTGAAATAAATGAACTTTTGCATATTTTATTTTTTCGAGGTTCACCTGTACATACAAATAACAAAGTGATAAGTCATAGATCATAAATCATAAGATAAAAGGATTAATAAATCATAATATATCAGGAAACAATCCAAACCCTATAATTTTTCTTGGGCTCTCTGTCACTCCATGACTCGTGAATGAGTTATCTACAAGCTGCCATGTAAGGACTGCCACAGACAAGCAGAAGAGCCATCCATGAACACGTCAACTAGAGGTCAGGTTGAGAAGTCCTTAATCTTACCACACACAGACAGACTCAACCATAGTTTCAGTTGGGAAACTGTCAGCAACCTAGACCAAGCTAAAACCAAAAAAAAATGCTAGGGAATACCTGGAAGCTTGACACTGAGACAAATCAATCACAATAGACACACACACACACTCACTGATGCAAGCTACATTTATACTCCTTCAAAAGAGGCAATAACAGCCAAAAAGGAAACAATCCCCAAATACTTCCTCCTCAGCAGCCTAAACCCAGGTAAGCAGGGATTCACACCAAGCAACAATCAAGTAGAAAACAATATCACAATCATTTAACTACCAAGTAGAAAACCCTATCCTCACCAACATTGGCAGTTGGCAAACTACATAAACGAGCAAACCCTTACACACCCTCACACTGAAGATGCTACCTGGCTGGGTTATGAAAGGTCTGCAGGCAAACAACACAGCTCACAGAGCACCAAAGGCCCCAGAGATAAAGATGCCAGGGTTACAAAGACATTGTGGTATCCGATCAATCACCATCTGGCATTTTTCAAGTGTGTGTAGAATTGCTTGTGAAAATATATACCATGACCTGAGATTGGTTTCCCCACCAGGGCACAATCA
Source organism: Pseudoxenodon macrops (assembly GCA_032467955.1). Taxonomy (NCBI): domain Eukaryota; kingdom Metazoa; phylum Chordata; class Lepidosauria; order Squamata; family Pseudoxenodontidae; genus Pseudoxenodon; species Pseudoxenodon macrops. The sequence goes on from JANHFT010001736.1 coordinate 233,983, forward strand.
CATCTATGTAGAAGATTGCAGGCCAATTAAGCTTTTTACTTCAAGATGGAGTAAATACTACTAAGGAGAAATACTACAGATAAACCATCAGTCATAGCAAGTTCTGCTGGTGATACAGGATTGTTGTTTAACAAAGGCTAACAAACAGGCTATTTTATGAAGGACAAACGTCACAGAAGTCTAAAGCACTTTGGGTTTCTTGTTGTTTATTTTGTGCTGACCTGATGTCTGCCTGGAGTTTCCCTCACAAAGTTCTTTGGAAGAGGTTTGCCACTGCCTCTTTCCTGGGACTGAGAAAGTAATTGGCCCAGGGGCACCCAACTGACTTTGTGTTCTTTGTGGGACTCAAACTCATGGTCTCCCAGTTTCTAGCCTGATGCCTCAACCGTGACACCAAACTGGCTCTTGTAGACCTGGAAAATATGGAAAGCTTGATGTTCCAAAGGTTTGAGGCCTAGATAAGTAAAAGCTTAAAATATGTACCCAAAGTCTTTAGCAGGAATAAAGGAAGAGAGATTCTCCTGCTAAAGATGCCACCAATTGAAGTCTGAGAAAGAGGCCTTTGCTTGTATTACGGAGCGTGGCCATCAGAACTCTGATGAAAAGATTACGAAAACTTCACTTTTGGAAATAAAAATGACTGGACTTTTAGAATTGCTGCACCATTTCCACAAATCTTGGTAAAGATCTATGATAATAAGAGGCCGAACATACCTTCTGCATACAGCAGCAAATTACAGTATATCCTATTCCTGTAGCACAATTACCTTGCATATCCCCAGACTGTCATTAAACATGCTAAAGGTTCTAACACTAAATTAAATATTGAACAAGAGAGGAAACATTGGTGTCCTCCATATTTCCTGTTACATAAGATACAATCTTATTAGCCTCTCAAAGGATTAAAACAATATTGTTTTATCCAAGACATATTAAAATCCATTTTGTAACTAATTCCAAATAATAAAGCTTGCACCATATTGAAATAAAAACAAAAACATATTACAGTATTATCAGCATTCAAATCATCTAATATTGACAAATTTGATGGCATTTTATGAATCAGGCTGTGTTGATAATTTATTGAAGGTAATGCTTTCTATCATTTTGTACCAGATTAGCTTCAACATTTCAGAGGATGCTTCTCATTTTCAAAATAGCTAGACTTTTGGAATAAAGTGGGTAGGCTCCATTTAGGAGTACAAATCTGGAATAATACTTCCATGAATCTGAGTCAAATTAATGAACCCCATAATTAGTAGGCCTTCAACTGGTCAGTCAACCTCTCATTCTGAGGGAAGGTTGAAAGCCAGACCCATATACCTTTTCTCCATCTTGCCTCAGTCTTTGAATCCGATGGTCCCATCAGATCATCAAAGCAGCTTCTACTCTTGACAGCATAATGGTCTACAACAGGGCTACGGTATTTATTTCCCAGGCAAGGGATTGCCCATTTATGAACGAGAAATTGTTCAATGAACATGGAGTGATAGAAAGCTGAAGCATGCCTGAAATTCTGCCATGCTTACTGCATCGGAAGATGCAGTCCGAAACAACCCCTGTGGGAGACCGTGCTACATGTGGCAGCGGCTGGATCTGCTCCACTGCTTGCGCCAGGAGATGGGCCACCTGAAGTGGTTCATTCCAGCAGCTTCCAGGATCTAAGATCTACTTGCTCTGGAGCAGCCTCAGCAAAGGGGTTAGAAATGCCAGGCCAACAGTTCATCCTGGATCCCATTATCAACTGCTCCATGCAACTCTAAAACTGGAAATATAATTAATAATATAAATATAATAATTAAATGTACAATCAAGCTGATTTAGACAATCTTGGATCCCCCTTTAAACAAAAAATTGGCTTATGTGCTACTTTATTTGTAACAAATTTATCCAGAAGTGCCAATGCTCCTGCAGCTGAAGAAAGGAGGGTGTCTCAGAGTTTGTTATCCCATCCTTTTGCTTTGCTTTCTTTCCTCGGCCTAAGCATAAGCACCGGGAAAGGTCAGGAAGAGGCCAGGCTCTGGGGGAGAGGAAGGCCAAGCCTCAGAAAGGAATCTGGCTGGCAGCTGCTTCGCAGGAGCTCCTGGCCTCGGATTCTTCTGCCCATTCGCGGCCAAGATTCCCCCACCCCCACCCCGCGCGGGCGTTGCGTGATCCCTCTGAGGGGGCTCTGGAAGTAGACCTTAAACTTTGGGAATGCCTCTCCTGTCCCGTCCCGTCCCCCCTGAGGCCCACTCCAGCCCCGCCGGCCGCTCTGCCTGGACTGGTGGGTTCCCACCTTCCGCTCCTCCCCTTCCCCAACAGTCCGCGGGAAGAGAGCGGAGCGCCTTTCGCCAGCCCAGGCTGGGCGGGCCAGAAGGCTTCTCGGCAACCCAGGATGCGGAGCCTGGCCGGATGGAGCGCTGCCCTGGTCCTGGCGCTCCTTCAGCCTGGCCGGGCCTTCTGGCTCCTCAACGTGCTCTTCCCGCCCAACACCACCCCAGAAGCCTCCTCCTCCAACAGGACGCCCCCCGTGGTGCTGGGTGAGTTGGCCGAGGAAGTGGGAGGACAGTCCCGGAGGCGTTGGGGACGGCCTGGGGGCCAAAGCCGGGCAGGGAGGGGGCGCTGAGGTGCCATCGGATTCTTCCCAAGAACCGAGAAAGGGTTGGGGGTGGGTGGGGGCTGCGGCTAAGACTTCCCTGCAGGAGACGGAAGGGCTGAGGCCAGAGCGGGCTCTCGCTTCAGAGCCCGAGGCGGCCCCTCTAGAGCTGGCGGAAGAGATCGCGTGCCGGTGCCAGACCCGCCCGACGGCAGAAGGGCCCGGGCTTTGGTCCTGCCGCTGGCCGGTGTTTGGTTGTCGGCCTCTCCCAGGAGGCCGACGGAAGTCAGGGGCGAAGCTGGCAGGCAACCGAATCTCTCTGCAGCCTGGTCCCGTGGAAATGTGGCAGCGCCTGAAGCAACTCTCTTGAGGGGAGGAGCTGACCTCTTCTTCCCTTGCTCTGAGAGGGTCCCCTGAGCCCCAAGCCTGGCAGAGGCTGGGGGCCTTCTGCTTCCTAACAACCACCCGGCTTCTCTCCCAGGGCTGCAGGCAGGGGGACATCTTGTCATTGCTGCCCTGCCGGGCATCTGAAGGACAGAAATGACTGGGAAGGGAGAGCAAGTCTGCAAAGCTCCCAAATGGCCTGCAGCTGCCAATGTTCAAAAGACAGGGAGGAATGTCCGTTTTGCATGTTGGGCTTGGAGATGGATGGAGGTCTGACTCTCCTTCCATTCACAATCCAGACGGTGGTGTCTCCATGCGGTGGCCCATTAAAATGCAGAATAAAGTCAAATCAGATCTGGAAGCTAACTTTACCACCCACACAACCATGCAGGTAGCTTGCAGTTTGCTTCGCCTTAGTTCTTTAAACTAATTTAGACCTTGAGTTCTTTTCCAAGTTGCTGAGGACCTTCAGCAGAATGTTCTTTTTAGGAGGAGGAGGAGGAGGAGAATAGAATGGAATATAATATAATTCTTTATTGGCTAAGTGTGATTGGACACACAAGGAATTTGTCTTTAGTGCATGTGCTCTCAGCGTACATAAAAAGACAAGATACATTTGTCAAGAATCATAAGGTGCAATACATAATGATAGTCATAGGATACAAATAAGCAATCAAATCATATTAGGAAACAATATAAATCATGACAAGTTATAGTTGTACAATGATAAGTGGGAGGAGATGGGTGTTAGGAACGATGAGAAGATTAATAGTAGTGCATACTTAGTGAATAGTTTGACAGTGTTGAGGAAATTATTTGTTTAGCAGAGTGATGGCGTTCAGGAAAAAAACTGTCCTTATGTCTAATTGTTCTAGTGTGCAGTGCTCTATAGCATCATTTTGAGGGTAGGAGTTAAAACAGTTTATGTCCAGGATGCGAGGGGTCAGTAAATATTTTTACATCCCTCTTTTTGACTCGTGCATTGTACAGGTCCTCAATGGAAATCTTAACCAAGTCATTTATATGGTTTTGTCTTCTAGTACAGGTAGTCCTTGACTTATGACCACAATTATGCCGTTCTGTTGCTAAGCAAGATGGTTGTTAAATGAGTTTTGCCCCATTTTATGACTTTTCTTTTCACAGGTGTTAAGTGATTCACTGCCGTTGTTAAGTTAGTAACAGAGTGATTAAGTGAATCTGGCTTTCCCCATTAACTTTGCTTGTCCAAAGGGCACATAAGGCAATCACATGACCCCAAGGCACTGCAACCATCATAAATATGAACCGGTTTCCGGTTCATATTTTGATCATGTAGCCATGGGGATGCTGCAATGGTTGTAAATGTGACAAATGATTGTGTCACTTTGTTCAGTGCCGTTATAACATCAAGTGGTCACTAAAAGAATGGGTGTAAGTTAAGGATTCCTGAATCAATACTTGCAGCAGGGGTGAAATTCAAAATTTTTCCGTATAGGTTCTGTAGGCGTGGCTTGGTGCGTGTGGCAGGGGAAGGATACTGCAAAATCTCCGTTCCCACCCCACTCTGGTGCCAGCCAGAGGTGGCATTTGCCGGTTCTCCGAACTACTCAAAGTTTCCGCTACCAGTCCAGAACCTGCTGATTCCACCCCTGACTTGCAGGGAAGTGAACCACCAAAACTAAAGGAGCTACTTCAGCTCCTCAATTCTTATAGTCTGAGTACTATTGGAAACAGGTAAACTATTCATTGCTTGAGATATGTATGAATAAGTTATAATTAGTTCCTCCTTCCAATGTTTAAGTGCCAGGCGCCCCAATGCCAAGTGATATTTTGATTCTGTCTCAATGGCTCTATTAGCACGTAGATAATTCTGAAACTCCCTATTGCTCAGGTATCATATATCAATGGATGTATTCCAAGCAGCAAGAAAGAATGCATTTAAAATGACTATTTCAGAATTACCTTGGGAGGTATACCATCTTCCTCATGGACATGACGTTCAGCCTCCTCATTGGTGTCACAGTATGTTGAGGGAAGGAAACTATCATAGGAATCAACAGTATCATCTTGATGAACCTCGGAAACATGTCCACCTTTGCAAATGGAGATATGGAAATAGATAGGTAACAAATATATTTTTTAGAAACTGTGTCTTTTCTGACTGTCCTCTTGCCTAATATAGGAAAAACTAATCTCTGTTATTTAAGTGACTAAATAATTTCCTCTCTTTCTCTGACTTATATTTTTTCTCTTTTCAAGGTAGCATTTAGGAAGGTTTTTCTATTTAAGTATTTCTTAATAAATATTTTTTGCTTCAAACTGTTTAGCATTTCTAGGTGGGCTAAATCTTGGCATTCCAGATGATAACATTATGAACATCCTTTTTTGAATACGTCTTGTTAAATTCAAATATTTCAACAACATAAAAGAACAGGTAGCTATAGAAAGAACTCCACACTTTTGAAAATGTTATAGTCTTCACTTTGGTTTTCTTTGGTACTGTTTATTTTTAAATGCAGCAGTAGCGGCTTTTTATGCCAGACAAATATACTTCTTTTGCATTATCAGAAATTGTATCCCAATTATCTTTTTATATGCATATTAATTTATTTGGGTAAGTGGAGTTTTTTGTTGGGCAACTACAAAAATGGAGTTGCAGCCTAATTTCTTCCTGAGACCATTCTGTCAACATTGAAATATCCTCTAAACATAAACAGAATTTCATCTATGAGCAACAACTTTACCAGATCAAACAGGAGAGGCAGGTAATGAGTGGAATGCTTTAACACGGAAGAACTTTGAGTGGGGTGACTCTTTAAAAAATTGGATGGTACATCATAATTTAATGTAGCACTTTATTATGCTTAATGCAGCAGAAGTGTAAGCAGGACTTAGAAGAAATTAAAAACAATTCTATTCTTCTCTCAACAGCAATATCAGTGTGATGATAATTACTTACTTGTTGCTTCATTGTGAATGTGAACAATTCCAAGGTTGTTAATGTGCCATCAGAGAAAATAAAATTACATATTCAATTTATTCCACTCAAAGACAAATTGCCAAGGAGGAAATTTAGACTTTATTGGCCCTTAGATGGTAAAACTGTGATAACAGAGGAATAAAGAGAGAAGCTTATAGTCAATCAGTTAAAACTCGGCCCTCAGTTTTAGGCGTCCCACATAATGTAATTCCATTGGCTATTCATTTCAAGATTTCGGTGGTGTTCCGTGTTTTATCATGGCTGCTAGTTTTGTTCATTTGTTTCAAAGAAATCTTATCATGGAACAGCGGAAAAGTTCAAAAGGTGATCTTGATAGACTCCTGCCTCTCAGCTTAATCTACTTCACATGATTCAAGACAGGATAAAAGGCATTGATGTAGTGATGAAATTCTGGGATGAGACAGAAAAAAAGTTGAAGAAATAAATGCAGATCACATTCCTCGAAGAAAGCAGCACAGAAATGCTATGGAGATTGAAGTTGTTTAGGAAAACTCATTTGTAATCTCTATGTAAATTTAGTGATGATATTTGATAACCAAAGAAACTTAAACTTAAAGTAAGATGTTTCCGCTCATCACCCAGAAAGCCAGTACAAGTCCATCATTTATTCATTCCATATAAACTGTAAAAACTTCATTCAGTTTTATTAATTGGGAGCTGCCCAGAGTTGGTTGGAGATGGGCAGAGGTGGGATTCAGTTGGTTCGCACCAGTTCGAGTGAACCAGTTGTTAACTTTTTGCCCAATTCAGAGTATTGGCTAATTCCACCTCTGGCTGTCCCTGCCCAACCTCCCCTCCCTGCCCAGGAATCCCCCCCACACATCCCATTTTGGCTTCCAAGTTTGTGCAGGAGGCCATACAGGCCCACAACAGGGCATGGGGGGGATATCGCGCACCCCCATGTCCCTTTTTGGATTCCAGGGTGGTGCAGGAGGCCTTCCAGGCCCAAAACCCCTGCTCTCAGGTGAGTTGGGAATGGGGATTTTGCATGATTATTTCTGTGGGGTGAGTTGGGAATGGGGATTTTGCATTATGATTGCTCATAAGGAAGTAGGAACCAGTAAAAGAGGAATGGAAAAATCCCTATCTGTAGATCAGCGTTTTTCAACTTGGCATGTTTAAGATGGGAGAACTTCATGTTGCCTGGGGGAATTCTGGAAATTGTAGTCCATGCACCTTAAAGTTGCCAAAGTTGAGAAGCGTGGGTCTACACTAGAGTTTAGGATTTTCCATTCCTGTTTTATTTAGAGTTTGGTGCAATTACAAAAATCAGTTGTGGTTTCGTTAACAAATAGTGATTAAAGCAATATGAACCATTACTGGACTTTTTGTGAGAAATTGAAATTAAAAGTTGATCTGGGCTTTGATGATTAAATAAAGGATTATGGAAATAATGTAGACAAATGTTAATCTTAGATTAAGAGTTTGATTTTTTTTTTTACATATATCTGTACCAAAGAAAGTTGGAAGTCATTCTTTTTTGGTTTTCCTTCTTTTCCTCTTTCTTTTTTACAATTTCACCCTTTTTCTTTCCTGAGCCTTTTCTTTTTTATTTGTTGATCCCTTAGCTTTTTTTTTATGTATGAAGGATGAAATACTCAGCCATTATAATTCTACAGTCCTTATTTACAGAAATCATATCAAAATTTAGAATGAAATCCACTGAGAGCCATCTCATGTAATGCAGGCTCTGAGTCCCTCTATCCAAAAGGTGTTTATCAATAGGAGATAATATTTGTAGCTCAGGATTGAACTGTGTGTTCCTTGGTGCTCTCTGAGCTTGATGGTTTTCTTGCAGATGTTTCACTACCAAACTAGGTATCACCATCACTACTAGAAGGGAATGGAGTTTGCTCTTATTTTCCTATACTAGTGGCTTACTCTGTCAGTGTTGATAAGTTGCTTCGCAGAAAGTGTTTTGATTGGTTCCAGGTCTGTACAGCGTCCAGCAGAGAAGGGATATTCTGCACCTCTCCCTCAAATGTTCTTTAAAATACACTTTCCCAGCATTCCTTTAGGAACGTCCAAAATGCAAACTTCAAAATTTGCTGTTTGCTGCAGAGGTGTGTAGCTAAAAGTCAGTCTACATTTAGCGTACATCTGACTTTGGGGATATTTCTTCATAACCAAACAAAAGTGTATTTTCTGTGCAGTTCACACCCCTTGCTCGCTGGATCTGGATGTCAAGCAAAGCCCACATTTTGTCATTAACCCCCACACCCTGTTTTGGCTGGCAGAGTGCTGCAGGAGGCTGAGTGCTGTCACGCCCCCTCACCATGCCCACCCAGCCCGTCATTAGGGCAGAGAACTGGTTGTTAAATTATTTGAATCCCACCACTGTTATGATCCTACAGACGGGCTGACTGCTGTTTGCTGCAAAAATATGTGATGATCACATTGGGCAGAAACAGCAAAAGGCACAGGATGGGTAACAGGAAAGAAGAGGAAATTAAATATTCTGCTGGTCCCTCTCTTTGAGGCCTGGCCGGTCGTATCTCTATTTGCCTCGGATCTTCTGTTTCATCAAAGAAATCACGAACTGAACTGACAGATCTATATTTTTCTGCCAGTGCTCCAGGTTTCTTAGTTCTGACCATAGGATGGAAGACAAAATGTTCAGTCCAAATTTTTCTATTATGGCCTAGAGACCAGTTTCAACTGAGCTGTGTAATCTCTGTTATTTTTAGAAGATTGCAATGCAGTGTGTAATTAAAAAAAAAAAAAAGTATCCAGTGGTGCATGCTAATTGAAAGTCCATTCAAAAATGCATTTTCTTTAGGAACCCTTCTCTCATATAATCGTGGTACGGAAGGAAGGTAATGCATTACTGTCTAATATGTTATAGAAAATGCATGTATCCGACAGCATCAGACACAGGTGGCACCTGAACAGGGAATTAATCTTCTTCATTCCTTTCCTGTCTTTTCCCAGCAGGGTTAACCCCTATTTGGTTAGCAATTTAAGTAATAAACACATTTTTCACCAGTTTACCTAAGGAAAATGATTGAATAGGCAGGGTAAAAACCATTTGAAACTGCCATGTAGATTTCTTTTGACTTTCCAGGAAGTCTCCTTGTTTCCATGGAAATTATTTGTACTTGTATATGGACTGAATGGTACGGATATGCTAGAATAAAATATATATACTCAACCCAGTTAAATCAAACGCTGCTGGCCCTATGGGGGAATATCTTTAAATGGAAATGCCTTGCAGTAGAAGAGAGGAAGGGAAGGGAAGGGAAGAAGGAAGGAAGAAAGGTAGGAAGGAAGGAAGAAGGAAGGAAGGAAGGAAAAAGAGATAAGCACGTTTAATGGGACTAACTGAAGAATAAAAAAACAATGATTTCCTTGTAAAATCTATTTGAAGTAAAATTTCAGTGACTGTATTGCAGGGTTGGGCAAGATTTTTTGCCCTTAGAGCTACATTTTTTTTGAAACTGATCCTTTGGTCTCAACATGCATAGACTGCATATTTCAAGACAATGTTCTGTCCCTGAAGCAGGGATGTGTTAAGGGTCAAAATCAGTGCATTAACTCTTAGCAATACTTGATTTATTTGATTCCTTATTTTAATGAAAATTGAAGAAAATCATAACACCAAATCACAGCTACTGGATAACAAACCCAGGAGAGATTTGGATGAATAGAATTATTTATTGGCCAAGTGTGATTGGGCACACAAGGAAGAAAGTCTATAACATTAGTGTATTTGTTGGATGTTTTACAAATGTTTGCGAAGGTTGCTACTGAGCAGGTTGGCTCTGGGGGCATAGGATAGCTTGTGCAAGCCTTTGCTTCTCTCTTCCCCAATTTTTTCCCCAAATGGGAGGATCCTTAGGGGGCAAGAATAAGTACACCAGCGTGCCTACCATCCCTGACTTACAGTCCCCATTTATTTGTACACATTTCATGTGCTCATGTCCATGTTTATACTTATACTTCTTATCTTGTACATGTTTGAGAAATAAAAAATAAATCATTCCAGGAGTGTAAAGTTTCAATCTATTGTAAACATGAACAAACTAAGTTTCTATGGCTTTTGATCCTGTTATGCAGCTCTGTCTGGACAGGGAATGACTTAGGTCTTTTTTCTCCCTTAATTATGAACTTTTACACCCTGCTTGAACAATGTTTGTCATTGGCTCCATTTTGGTTATTCTTATTCATTATTCATTTCTATTTTACAGGTTGTTTGTATTCTCCCATTCTACCTGAGGGCACTCAAAATAGCCAATAATAAAATAATTAGAATACAAATGCTAAATAAACCTATAAGTAAAAATGCTAAATAAACTCACTGTAACAGTATTGCCAAAAAGGCATTAAGAATTGTTAACCTAATCTTGCGAAGCTTCTTCTCCGGTAACATTGTATTGCTAACTAGATCATGCAAAACTTTTGCCAGACCAATTCTCGAATACAGCTCGTCTGCCTGGAATCCACACTGTATATCAGACATTAATATGATGAGATTTGTATGGTGAGATTTGAACTGCCAAATTGCAGGCAGCCGGCAGTCAGCAAAAATAGCTTGCAGGACTGCTCTCTAACCATGGTGCTACTGTGGTTCATGAAAGGATATTTGGGGTTTCTCTCTCAAGTTCTCATTTGCCAAGTCCTGTCCTGTTCACGTCAGAACACTGAGGTGCTTTGACAGGTTATACACTTGGGTAAAAACCCATGGATAATTGATTTAAATTGATTTAAAATGAGAAGATGGTGGCTGGAGGAGTATCAACGATCTGGACCATTTAATCTGAAACAGACCCAAAGTTTTCCAGTAGGTCTAACCTTGTATTCTGGATGGTTCCAAGTTTCCAAATTTTATAATTTTCTCCACAAATGGCATGATATAAACTTGTGTCTTCCCTGTTCCATAAAATATTATCTCTCTGTCTATTTGCAATTTATCTACCATCTCTGTCTAAACAGTTTTTAGGTGGGACACAGATATTAAACCATTAAAGTATAGAATTTTTTTATCATCAATCATAAGTCAGAATCCAAGAGTTAATACTAACATTGATGGTTCCACATTAGTCACTCACTGAAAGTCTTGCAGAACAGCCTGGCTTTTATAACCTGTTGGAAAACTATAAAGAATGAGAAGCATCTTCACCCCAGGCCAGGTAGAGATTTTTCACACAGAATCAACCTCATTGTTCCCCTTCCCACTGCACTTTTGAGAGATCTTCTTTGGACATCTAGGCTGGACAGGCAAAATCTATCTGGAAACCATGATCTCTTAGATATCTTATTCTGAGCCACACTCAGAACTCAGTGTGATATTATCTGCAAATAACATCTTGAGTTACACTCAGAAACAAAGTAGAAACTAATGCAGCTGTACAACAGCAGTATGGTCAGGAAGCATACTAACCAGGGGTGGGTTCTAATTTACCTTGCTGCTGGTTCGCTGCCTCCCACGCCGTGTGGCTGCACCTCATGGGCACACGCGTGCTTAGCACCTGCACGCATGCGCAGTAGAAAAAAAATCCCCCTTCAAAAAAGGCCACAAACAATATGGAGACACATGCGCAGTGCTGGAAACTTGACTTCTGCGCAAAAGAAAAAAAACCTGAAAAAAATTAAGACCCCCCCCTCAAAGAACAAATTAAAAAAAAAGATGGTGGCCTCCATCAAGCAGAACTGGTTCCGTAACATACCCAGCAGCTTACTACCTACTCTACAGAACCAGTCCGAACCGGTAGGAATCCACCTCTGATACTAACTATTGCATTTTGAATAAAAGTTTCAAGGGCGGTCCCAAGGGCAGCAAATTATAATAATCCCATTATAAGTTTATATGTCTGTGTAAAATACCACAGAAGTTTATTTAAAGCTTTTTGTGCGCTAGCCAATTGCCTTGCCTCACTTGAAATTTCTTTAAAAATAATCTGTTGACAGCAATTCTTCTTCTTTTGCTTACTCCAGTCTTGACTTCTGGACAAATCTCTGAAGTTTTCTTGGCAGCATTATTGAATCGTTTGCCCTTGTCTGTTTCCTAGGACTGAGGGGGTATGATTAGTCCAAGATCTGGCTTTGTGCCTGAGGTGGGACCAGAAGTCATAATCTCCAGGTTGTTAGTCTGATCCATTTATCCACTATACACCTACTGGCCTAATATTAAAAAAGAGAAATGTATATCCTACATGAGTAATGATTTAGGCTGTTAAATTTCATGGCTCCAACTGTTGTATTAATTCTGTTGTATGTACTTTAGTGATATTTTGCTTGTGTGAGTATTGCCCAAGAAGTGAATGGAATGTGCTAACTTTATCTTCCTTCTAAAGTTTTGCAGGAGTTCATAAAGAAAAGAAAAAGCTTGATTGGGATTTAGTTTATCTGCACACTATTTCAAGCCAATGGGATAAACCTAATTTGTAGGCAACCAGTAAGTAACAACCAGTGTTTCGCTGTGGTATTAAATATTTAAATGGAAACACTATTAATATTTCTGAATTTATCTGCACTGTTGGGCTTAATGCTTTTTGGAGACAGGACTCTAGGCTGCATTAACTCTTCATCATGAAAAATGTAAATGTGAATAAAAGGAACTGCCCATGAAAGTTTAAACATCAGCTCTACTCAAAGAAACTCAATACTAAAGCGGCACTTTTAAATACAGCTTCAGTGTGTATATTGTGTATATCCTTCTAGGGATGGGCCAGATTTAGTTCAACTGCCACTGAAGTCCAATTGGCTTTAGGCTGTCAGGGTTCCAAGTAATACCTCCAAATAGGACTGAGGCAGAATTGGTTTATTGGAAATCTCATATTGACACAGGCTGGTGAAAACTGACTCTGAATATTCCTGCAGTTTTCACCAGGTTAAAAGTAAACGTTTTCCCCCTTCCCCAAACAGTCAGTCACATGATCCAAACATTGTGTCATTGTGAATTTTCCTACTGCTGGTTTGCTCAGGGTTCCGCCTTGAGCGCTTGCGCAGGGCGCAGGAGCACACACGCGCACGGCAGTCAAAAACTAGCAAGATGGCGGTGCCCACAGAGCCGGCTCCGTGACATCACTGCGGAGTTACTACCTACTCTATAGAACCGGATAGAACTGGTAGGAACCCACCTCTGATCTGAAGACACAAAGACTGAACCTTGCTTGATTGGTCTGGGCAGAGATGTAGAGCTGGGTTTCATCAGTACCCCTGCTGTTGAATGACCTCACTCAGCACCTTCATGTAGGTGTTAAACACACACTGTGCAAAGCATCATATGTGCTGATCAGGGGTGAAATTCAAAATTTCCCCCTACGGGTTCTGTGGGTGTGGCTTGGTGGGTGTGGCAGGGGAAGGATACTGCAAAATCTCCATTCCCACTCCACTCTGGGGCCAGCCAGAGTTGGTATTTGCCAGTTCTCCGAATTACTCAAAATTTCCGCTACCGGTTCTCCAGAACCTGTCAGAACCTGCTGAAATTCACACCTAGTGCTGATTGGGTTGGAAATGCTGCTTATCTGAGGTTTTTCCATGTGTGGTAATAGCAAAAGGGACATGATGGCTAGAAAAACAGTGCATTTTTTTTCATCTCTAACGTGGCACCTTAGTCACAGTGAAGCTGCAGGTAAATGTTACTTAAGAGCCTAGGGCAAAAGAGAAATAATGTGAGGGGGCTGGAATTTTGTGAAAACCATTTTTTGTAGCAATGCAAAGAGCAACCCTCCATCTCAAAATCGATACTGTACTTCAAAAAGGAAAGGAATGGTTTTCACATCCTATGCTCCCCTAAACAAATTAATTTCTGGTGCGTGAGTGTGTGCACACATACAACCCAGACACTCATTGGCAGAATTTTCAAACTGGTTTCTAGGATGGCTTCCAGAGGATTAAAACACACACACACACAAAAGCACGTGTTTAAAAGAGAAAACAAATGTCAGAAAAATAATTACAACAGGAAAAAAAGTGAAAGCAATTAATAAAACAGCAGCCATGATTCATATGCCTAGGTTAATGAAGAGTTATTTGCCTAAAGCCCGAATTGTATGAAAGTCCATCCCAGATGAAACTTTGATGGAAGGGATAATTGGTGCTTATCACTGGTTTAACAGGCTATTCTAAGTGACATGGTTATAGCTATCTGGGATGGGGGATTTGTTTATTTATTTCGTCAAGCATGCATTATATAACAGATAAGTATAAACATGATTATGAATACATGAAATGGATTAGGAAAAAAGGGAATAATAGGACAGGGATGGTAGGCACTTTGGTGCGCTTATGCATGCCCCTTAAAACCTCTTAGGAATTGGGTGAGGTCGACAGTAGACAACCTAAGGTTAAAGTTTTGGGGGTTTGGGGAAGAAACCACAAAGTCAGGTAGTGCATTCCAGGCATTGACAACTCTGTTACTGAAGTCGTATTTTGTGCAATCCGGTTTGGAGCACTTTATCATAAGTTTATATCTATTGTGTAATCTTGTATTGTTTTGGTTGAAGCTGAAGTATTTATTGACAAGAAGGACATTGTAGCAGATGATTTTATGTACTATGCTTAGGTTAGACCGAAGGTGGTGAGGTTCTAAGTTGTTTAAGCTCAAAATTCCAAGTCTGGTGATATAAGGTATTTTGTTTTGAACAGAGGAGTGGAGGACTCTTGTGAAATTTCTCTGGACTCGTTCGATTGTATTAATGTCCGATATGTAGTGTGGGTTTCAGACAGACAAGCTGTATTCAAGAATTGGTCCAGCAAAAGTTTTGTATCCCTTGGTAGCAGTCCAACATTACCGGAGAAGAAGGTATGCAACATTAGGTTAACAACTCTTAATGCTTTTTTGGCAATACTGTTACAGTGAGCTCTGGGACTTAGATCATTTGAGATGAGTATCTACCTAGGGAGTTTCTTTTACTTTCCCTGAACTGTGCTCATCTTTCAGTACCTTTCCTCAGCTTATCTGCATGATTTGGGTTTTCAAATGTTTCACATCTGTTTTCCTATTTTTTCTAGTGAGGAATCTAATTTGGTACCATACAGCTGATCCTCTTTTTCATGAGAAGAAATTTTGGGTTAGAGGCTTTTAACCTGACCCCAAAATTTCTCTTTTGGTGATATCTAGTTGCAGAAGTCAATTCTCAGTGAAATTAAATTTCTTCTATCTGGCAACATTACAAGTAAAGAAAACAAAAATCGAAACTAGTTCACAAAGAGATTCCTTTGTGTAAGTTTTGGTCTGTTCAGTCATGAGAGCCCCCAGACAACCTTTTCTGACAGGTTAATGGAAATATGTTACCAATAACACACTACAAATGCTGAAAAAAACAGGGCTAGTGGCAGGTGAATATTTGCAGTGAAATTGTACCCATATTTCTCAGAGTTCAACAGAATTTACTCCCAAGGAGGTATTCCTAGGACTGTAACCTTGGAAACACAGATCCATCTGCTGAAATGCACCATGTAATAGAATTCTAAAAAACAACTTGGCACATTTTTTTAAAATATTCTTATGTGTAGTCAGAAAATTGATTTCCACATAATGAATATAAGGCAAGTGTTTTAGATCTTGCACAGAATGTGAATATATTATTCCATAAATCAATCATTGGTCTATATAACAATCTCTCAAAATCCATTATTTTTTTTCCACACAGGGAAGAGTGAAATGTTGGCCAATACAGCAAAGAGCTATTTCTTAAACCAACATAAAGTGGATATGAAGTAAGGATATGTGGCTTTATAATGCATCGTTTTGTACCTCCATTTTTCACTTGTTCAGAAAGGTGTTTTTTTTCATGTTCATTGCCACTGTTTCAAAACCAAAGTAATAGCCAATCATCTCTCTGACTGACGCATTTAACTTCAGCAGTATGTCATATTCATAGGTTCCTTAGCGGCATCCATTGTCCTTTCCCTAACAGATGGGCTGGGAGAAAACACAAGTTTCACCCTGGTGCATTTCAGCTGATGAGGAGGAAAGAAATGCAAAGCATTGAAATAAATGAAAAGACATTTGTGTACACCAGAAACAAAGGACATAAAAGATTCAGCCAATGGATTATTGTATCTCAGAATGGCTTGCCAAATGCCTCTGGAGATCCCTAAAGTAATATACCCAGCAAGTGAACTTTAGTACTTAATGATTATAATCTTGGAGTTAGCATGCAGCCATCTACTCTAATAATCACTTCTAGGTTTCTCGTCTATGAATTGATTTACTCCCCATTTGAGCTAATGGATATTATCTCCCCATTTTTTGGTGTGTGCTTTCTATCAATAAATTCATTTTTATGGATTTATATGTTGCAAAAATAAAAACCAGATAAACTATGGAACAATTTAAGAAAGACCATACTATTGTTCTTTTAAGACTGAATAACATATGTTTTTCATGTAGATAATAGCATGGCATGGCATGGCATGGCATAGAATAGAATAGAATAGAATAGAATAGAATAGAATACTTTATTGACCAAGTGTGATTGGACACACAAGGAATTTGTCTTTGGTGCATGTGCTCTCAGTGTACATAAAAAGAAGAGATACATTCATCAAGAATAATAAGGTACAACACTTAATGATAGTCATAGGGTACAAATAAGCAATCAAATCATACTAGGAAACAATATAAATTGTAAGAATACAAGCAACAAAATTACAGTCATACAGTCATTAGTGGGAGGAGATGGGTGATAGGAACAATGAGAAGATTAATAGTAATAATGCAGACTTAGTGAATAGTTTGACGGTGTTGAGGGAACTATTTTTTTAGCAGAGTGATGACATTCAGGAAAAAACTGTCCTTCTGTCTAGTTGTTCTGGTGTGCAGTGCTCTATAGCATCATTTTGAGGGTAGAAGTTGAAACAGTTTATGTCCAGGATGCGAGGGGTCTATATATATATTTTCAAAGCCCTCTTTTTGACTCGTGCAGTATACAGGTCCTCAATGGAAGACAGGTTGGCAGTAATTGTTTTTTCTGTAGTTCTAATTATCCACTGAAGTTTATGTCTGTCTTGTTGGGTTGCAGAACCAAACCAGACAGATAATCCTGAAATAAAAATTTGTTTTGGGTTTTTTCCTACATCTGTACTTCAGCTATCCATTTGCCTCACTGCTACCCAGGTTATGGCACAAGAAAGAAGAAAATGTTTGTCTGCAACCTATTTATTTATTAACTCTTTATCCCACTTCATTCCCAAGGCTCTATTCAGAGTACCCACCAGGGTTTCAAATGAAGATATAATTATATGTATGGATCACTTCCTTAGTCATGGTTCTGCTTTCAACATTATGAAAGATTCTAGAAGTCTAGAGAGTCTCCATCAACACAGGAGACTAGAAAGATGTGGGTCAGAAGAGAGGCCTTTTTAGTAGTGGCCTCTTCAGGCCATGACCCCCTTGGTATTCTGGAAGTTCTTCAGCTCATAGGATTGTGAGAAATTGGGTGGATGTTGAGAAAAGAATGGGAACAAAAGGAGACATCAAGAATGAAGTGATAGAAGCAGTGATTGGCAGTTCACCTTATTAATGCAACTAACTCTAGGCAGCAAGAACACTGGGAAGTGTATCATATCATTCTACTCTATTTAATGAAGTCTCTGTTAATGAGAGTGAGAAATTCCTTTTACAATTTCTAATATTCTATATTTACCCTAGACTAGCATTAAAGCACTGAAATATGAGTATCTCTTGAATCCTTCATCATGCCCAGCACCGTGGGGCTTAACAGGGAGATTGTAGATGTCATGCAATTGTAGTTGAATGGATTACTTTTATTGTTTATGGCAAAATGTTATATGATTTCATCAGTGGTGAAATCCAATTTTTTTTACTACCAGTTCTGTGGGAGTGGCTTGGTGGGGGTGGGGTGGCTTGCTGGGCATGACTTGGTGGGGGTGGCAGAGGAAGGATACTGCAAAATCTCCATCCCCCCCCCACTCCAGGGGAAGGATGTTGCAAAATCTCCATTTCCCCCCACACTCTGGGGCCAGCCAGAGGTGATATTTGCGGGTTGTCAAAATTTCTGTTACCAGTTCTCCGAACTACTCAAAATGTCCGCTACCGGT
>JANHFT010001736.1:276513-295929 GCA_032467955.1 Pseudoxenodon macrops
ATCTATCTATCTATCTATCTATCTATCTATCTATCTATCTATCTATCTATCTATCTATCTATCTATCTATCTGTTAATGACGATGGATCAGCCACCTAGAAGGCATGGCGTAACCACGCAAATGAATAAATAAACCAGAGTGAATTGTTGCATTGCCTCTTGAAGAACTACTGGAGGGTGAACATCCCACAATAAGGTCCCATGCCCTGAGCTGTTCGTACAACCCCCTCCTCATAGCAATTTCTGCCCCTGCCATTGACTAGAGAAGCATTTGCCGCACAGCAGGCGGTCCTGGAGGGATGGGGAAGTGAATACTTTGGGGGAGCCATCAAAAGAGAATAGGAAGGATGAAAATAAACTTCCGTGCTGTGCGTGATTCTGTCACTCTCCATTAATTGCCGAGAATGAAGCTGTAATGGTTCTTTTGGTGCAATGGTTCATTGTTTCCTTCGTTTTAGATATGGGGAGTTTACATGCAAAGCAGTTCTGAAAGCCATTGGAAAAAAAAGTTTCTTTTCAGGCTATTGAGAGGCAGGGAGGTAGAAACAGTTGCCGCTTTGTGTTGTTTCTTGTTGTTTTTCTCCCCCCCTCCCCTTTTTTCCTTAACTTTCAGCTTTTTGATGGTTTATTATCATCAGGGGCATTGGCGCTATTGTTTAGAAATGCATAATGTGCAATTGCGCGTTCGCTTCCTCTTCTTAAGCCTTTCAGGTCCTTTTCATCTCATGTTCCTGACCAAATAAGTCTGTTTAGATTCTGGTTTTCCAATTGCCTGCTTTCAGTTTGCTCTACTGCCTAAATGGCTACGGTTTCCTTTTTCTTTTTTAATTCATTCGCTTGGGTAACCCTTGACTTATGACGGCGACTGGGATCGGATTTTTCCGTTGCTAAGCAAGGCAGCGGTTAAGCGAGATTTTGCAAGCTTTTATGCCGTGGTGGAACAGGATGGCTCGCGGGGTTAGGACACTGGGTTGACAAGCAGCACCTGTGTGTTCGAGCCCCCAGTGCTGCCATGGGAGAGGGTGAGCTCCCATCCTTCGCTCCAGCTCCTGCAGAGGACATGAAAAGAGTCACCAGCAGGGCATCCTCCGGACAATGGTGATGTCATTGGCTAATCCAGGTGTCAGCAATCTGTAGCTCCGGAGCTGCATGCGGCTCTTTGGGCCTTCTGCTGTGGCTCCCTGTTGGGTGATCCCACCACTGGCTGGACCAGCCCCTCCCCCTCCCCTCCCAGTCACTCCTCACCTGGCCTGAGAAGGTAAGGGCGATGGCAGGGGATGGAGAAGCGGGCAGGGCAGAGATAGAGAGATACAGAGAGAGGGGAAGAGAGAGGAAGGAGGGAGGGAGGGAGAGAAAGAGAGATGTCAAAAGGGTTTTGTGGTTCCCAGTGTTTTTCTTAACAACTGGTTCTCAGCACTAATGACCAGCTGGGTAAGCATGGCTGGGGGGGGGGTCATGTGACTGGTGGAAGTGAGTGATATCAAGTTGGTCACCCATGTTTTGTGGCTCCCGGGTGTTTTCTTTCCTGTGGGAAATGGGTCCTAATGGCTCTTTGAGTGTTTAAGGTTGAAGACCCCTGCCGCTAATCCTTTCAACCCAAGAACACCTTGGTGATTCTGACCCGAGTGCAATGAATGTCCTGGTGGAATATAGCAGCTCCTTCAAGGTTATGGGAGTACTCAGTTCACCACCAAGCCATGCTTGTTCTCCAGTGAGCAGTACAAACACGAGTTGACCCGCCATTCAATTCCAAGTGAAAAGAACTTTGATTTGCCCCCTCTGTCTGTGAAATGGGCACTTCTGGTTCCTGGCTGATAAGCTTGTCTTAAAAATGGCAAAGAGAATCGGTGTTGTATTGACTTCTTTCTCCAGGTTGTCCATATCAATAGAAAAGCTCTCCGCACTCTGGGTTTATGGCTTGAGAAGTGTCAGGCGCATGGTTGGCATAGAGAATGGAAGAGTTCGACGCATATTCATTTGTACGGCTTATCCAGCCTGAGCATTGCGCCTTGTGCAAACAACCACAACTTGAAATATTCCTAAGGAAGACCGAGGGAGAAGAAAAAAGGCCGCCCTTGATCAATCTGCAAGGTTTGCACAGCTTTATTAGGCTCACAAAGGACCCCTAGATGTGGCTTTGTTTCGAAGCAGAGATGACTCGGTCTGTTGTTATACTCATTCATCTCTAAAGCTCGTTTGCAAAATTTAGAACGCATACCCAACAGGTGATCCGTTCTCTCTTTCCATCCCTGGACAATATTTTTTCTTTTCTTTTTCCTAATAGGTGAAACCATTAGCATTCAAATGTTCTCATTTGCACAATGTGGTTGAGTTTGAAATATTGTCGTTTTTCCTTCATGATATCAAGACAAAGCCGTTCACGCTCTATTTAAAAGAAAATTGGCAACCTTCATGCTACAAGCATTGTATTAGGCACAATATTATGCATTAGTTATGCAAGGCACCATTAGTTGTCATTTCCCCCAAAATAGAGAGAGAGAGAGCAAATAGCATTTAAAAAAGAAAAGAAAAGTTAGTTCAAATGATCAAAACTTGTTTCATATATCCAAAGCAGACTTATGTGTCATAGGGAAGATACTATATGCTGATGTTTACCGTCACTGGACACTATTACTTAACTATTTCAGTACTCCTGGAATTTTTACTGATGGTATAAAATCTTTATTAACCTAACAAGATTCATAAGACCTGAAAGGAAAATTTTCTAGAGGTCAATTAACAATAAACATTGTAAAACCTGCTAAAAAATTAAATTTGCCATTAAGCAAGTGTAAAGTTTTAGTAACTGTATCAATAGACCTTGGATGTCTAGGATGAATGCACTATCTGACTCTGTGGTTTCTTCCCCAAACCCCCAAACCTTTAATCTTAGACTGTCTACCGTTGACCTCACGCCACTCCTAAGAGGTCTTTAAGGGGTGTGCATAAGCGCACCAGCGTGCCTACTGTCCCTGTCCTATTGTTCCCTTTTATCCGACTCCATCTCATGTATTCATAATCTTGTTTATACTTGTATCTGTTTTCGAATGTATGCTTGACGAAATAATACTAATGCTACTTCTAATAATAAAATTAAAGGCACTGAAATATGTGGAAGTTGCTTGTTCTTTCTCTTCTCCCCTTCCCTGATGTAGGATGCTTTGCTCACTCATGCCTTAGTCACTCCTATTATCTTCTGCAAAGAACTAGACTTTGAGGCTCTCCTTGAAGACCATCTGGAAGCTCCAGTTGGTCCAGACAGAGGCATATGCAGTTTTGAGTGTTCCATGGTTTGCCCGTGTTGCATTGCTGTTGTGTGAACTGCACTGGATCTCATTTGCTTTCTGGGTGGAATTCATGATGCTGGTCATCACCTTCAAAGCCACACATTGACACAAGGTCAGGTTACTTGCAGACTGCCTCTCTCTGAGATTCTCTGAGTGTCCCACTAGATGTGGGTATGCTTCAGGTCCCTTCCCTCAAATACTATCTGGTTTGATCTCAGAGGTGCATCTTCTCCATGGAACCTCAGAAGTGTACCTTCTCTAGAGTTGCTCATACCCTTTGGAAAAGGCCTATCACATCTGTTGGGATGTCTACCTTTTAGCCTTCTGGAAGGTCATGAAGACCCGACTCTTCCCCCAAGCATTGGACTACTATGAGATTAAATCAGGGATCAAGATTATGGGTGGTGGGAAGGGTATGATCTGTTTTCATCGTGTTGTTTTTATTGGTTGTTGTGAGCTGCCTAGGACGACTGTGTGAGATAGGTAAGATAATTCAATGAATGAATGAATGTCAACATTTTTGGAGCTACCAGTAAAAATAGCTGAAGAATGGTGTTAGTTATTAGGGTTAATTAACTACTTAATGCTCTTACAATTTAAATTAGAGCTACCCTATCTGGGCTTCAAAAATGTGGATTGCCACAAAATGTCATCAGGGTTTGATTTTTGTGGTCATCATCCTGACCATTTAATGACATGCAGACTATAGCAGCCCACAGACAGCTGAAATGGCTCTCAGTTCTTCAGGTTCCTAGAATGTTAGGTAGAAGGAGATGAGTATTTTATGTGACATCATTTATTCTGCAAAAAAAATAATTGGAATGGAAGTGTATTTATCTGGGACCCTGCATTCCAGCAGCAGATAAAGGAAGAGACAGGGAAAAGAGATACAAATAGGACTGGAACTCTAACTTTTCTTGGGTTGAACACAGGGAAACCTTTTTATCTAAACATTACATCTTCCCAGTTTATGCAAAGTTAAGTCAGTTTTGCAACTGAGTTACAGAGTGGCGAATAATAAATATCTACAACTGTGTGGTGAAAGGTCTGTGGATATGCAAGAGATTTAGGCTGGGTGACTTACATGTCTCCATTTGTCCTAAGGGCTGATGTTCCTCACTCCTCTTGACTGTGTCAGGGAGTGTATATACAGTACTTCTCTCCAGTTTTCAGATTTCCCATAGGGCAGTGGTGGCTCACCTTTTTGCCATTGCGTGCCAAAAGCAGGGGGAGTGCGGGGTGTGTGTGTCATGTGCATTTGTGCCCACACCCATAATGCAATGCCCTCCCCCTGCACATGCATGCATAACCTCCCTCCGCACTGCCCCCCCTGCACATGCACGCAGGCCTCACTCTGTTGGGCCTGTTGGGCCGTGTTTCACCCTCCCCAGGCTTCAGAAAAGCGAAAAACTGCCCAACAGGTCTATTGGAAGTTCGTTTCTGAACTTCCGATAGGCCCGTTGGGTCCGTTTTTCGCCATCCACAGGCTCTGGAGGCTTTCCTGAAGCCTGGGGAGGGTAAAAACGGCCTTCCCTCTGCCCTCTGGAAGAGTGAAAGTCAGCTGGCACTGGCATGCTGGAGCTGACATAGGGCAATGCCTTGCTTGCCCTCAGATATGGCTCCGCGTGTCACCTGTGGCACGCGTGCCATAGGTTCGCCATCATGGCCATAGGGAGGCCCAGGGCAATTGTGGTTGCTGAGGTTCATGGCTAGTTAGCAGAAGACTGCTTTCCACCTGTTGCTACTAAGATCAGGAGAGATCTCTAGCTTGTATTTTAAATGCCCACTTGCATGTTTAACTCACATTCTATTATGTGGAAAGTTTATAGAAATGTTCATAATCAGACACAGATTAACACATTGCCTTTATGGGAATGCTAAATGCTTGGTGTGTGTGTGTGTTTTAAAAACAAGATCTAGCCCAATTGTTAAGTGAAATGAAGCAACTGCTTTAGGGGGAACCCAGATAAATGGAAAATTGGGCTTAAATTACATTCATTACTTTTCTAAGCCACAGTATAAAGAGCTACAATATATGAGTGCCCCAAAGACATTTTGCTGTCTGGAATAGGATGCCATGCTGGCTGCCAGGTCACCTCAGATGCTATTTAGAAAAGCCAAACATCACTTGATTGCTTGGAGTGTGATGTCACTGCTGCTGCTACTGTTGAGCAAAGCATGTGCAGGAGGAAATGGCAGGTAGGGCTGCTACATCTGCATTGAAAAAAAATCTAGATGACCACTGAAAGCCAGCAGAGAGATACAGAAAACTCGTTGTGCCAGCCTTGTGAGGTATAGACAAGAAACACACCCAGAGCAGGGGTGAAATCCAGCAGGTTCTGGAGAAGTGATAGTGGAAATTTTGAGTAGTTCGGAGAACCGGCAAGTACCACCTCTTGTTGGCCCCAGAGTGGGGTTGGGAATGGAGATTTTGGAGTATCCTTCCCCTGCCACGTCCACTAAGCCACACCATGCCCACCAAGCCACGCCCACAGAACCGGTAGTAAAAAAAATTGGATTTCACCACTAACCCAGAGGTACTACCGGTAGTTCTGACTTTATTGTAAGGTTATATTAACAGAACCTTAAAAAAGCACCTTTGGGATTTTACAGTTCATTAGCAAGATCTCTTCTGAGATGTTTGCCATGCTCGCGTTCCTACTGTGCCTCTTGTCTTATCCAAGGTCACTCCCACATACCATTACAATTTGCTGCCACCTAGTATTTATTTGGATTTGTGTAGCTCAGATATGGGAGAATAAAGGCTCTTCCATCCAGGTAGCAAATGATCTGAAGCACCCCTGGATCTGACCACTTCACAGTTCTGTTGTTGTGTAATCTTTTTTCTCTTCAATGCCAGGCCAAATTCTTCCTTTGTAATTTATAGCCACCTGATGTCTTGACTTATTAAACTGGGGTCCCTGCTGATCTCATTTACTATCTTCATTTATTAACCTGGACTCCTATTGATCTTCCTGATTACTATGCAGGACTACCTTCATCACTTTCTATCCAAACTGCTAATACCTTGAGATGCCAACTAACAGTATGCTGTGATTACCGAAAAGCTGCACAGATTTACGAGTAAATTCACCCATAAGACTTAGGATTGCTTTATTATTTTCCCCAGAAGCTTTTGACATTTACTCATTTAGGTCTCACATAATACAAAATCTCCCAGCATATGGGAAATAAAAGCACACCCCTTCTGCAAAGCCAAGGAAATGTTTAACACAGGTTAAATAAAGAACTATTGTGGGTAGTTTTTGAATGATTTAAAAGCAAACTTGGTTTGACATCATCTTAATTAAGATCTTTTCTGGGTATGATAGGATGACTGAAGTCTTCGTTGCACCCTCATGTCAAAAGCACCATAAAATTGATAATTGTGTTTAATTGTTTTTAATGGCTGTTTTGTTGGTACACTACCCAGAATCACATTTAATGAGATGGGTAGCTATGTATGTTAGTTAAATAAATGTTCATACATATTTAGAAAGGCAACACATAAGTTATTTTTTACGTGTAATTTTGCTGTGGTTTCCAATTATTTCCTCTAGAGTCTCATATTTATATATTTACATTGCCTATAGAACCAATTCATTTTTTTCTGATTGTGATTTAATGATATAATTCACAGACACATTCTAAATTAGGAGGGGAATAATTTTGAGAAGAGACTCATTTTGTAGTAATTAAGGCATTGGCTAGAAATGGGAAGACAGTGAACCTTAGTGTTACCTTGGATATGAAACAGCTGGGTGACCTTGGGCCAGTCACTTTCTTTCAGCCCAGAAAGGAGGCAATGGCAAATCACTTCTGACAAATCTTGCCAAGAAAATTGCTTACTGCAGGATGGGAGGAAATATTAGTTTTAAGGACTAGTTTTAATAGTTGAAACAAATAACCTGGAAAACATGATTAGCAATATTATTGCTAAGAAAACAACACAGGCTTGTCCTTGTAGTCACCAGGAATTTATCTGTTTACTTTTTAAATACAAAGATTGAGTAATCAATCTTTGATTTGTCTTAACTACAACATTCTCATTCAGTTTGTGTACAGAAAATTAGAAATAGAACCGATGCCTTAATCACTACACCCAACCTGAGTTTCTTCTCAAAATTATTCTGTTCCTAATTTAGAGTGTGTCTGTGAATGATATCATTAAATCAGCGTCAGAAAAAAATGAATCGGTATCTATAGGCAATATAAATATGAGATTCAAAAGCTCTACATTTAGAAAAATATATTGCTATTTAAATAGAAGTCTACATTATTATAGTGCCTTCCTTATCTTCCTTCCTCTCCTTTCATTTCCTTTCCTTATTTTTTCTTCTCCTTAAATTTATATTGCATGTTTGCTTTTATTATCGTACAAAATCTCTTAATAATCCTCTTTATATTTTACATCTATAAATAAAAGACTTTCTGGGAAGTGGATACATTACTGCCTTTTACTGGAAATCCAATGCTGGTTAGAATAAATCAGTTTTCGCCTACCTGATTCTCTTCCAAAACTGCTGAACTGCGATTCTCACCATCATTCCCTACGGCCACCCTACCCAGAAACCCACCCTACACAGTGATGTAGTTTTGTTGTAGTACATAAGCGTATTATAAAGTTGGTGATCTTGCTGTGCATTGAAAAAACTTGTCTCATGCCTGCCATACAAAGAAGACATTTTGGGTTGGTTTTGTATGCTGTGGGAAAGGGGTTTGAGTGAGAAGGTCCAACAAGGTTTTATTAATTCAGAAGGCAGCAACTGTAGAGTTGATAAATTATTGATAGCAGAACCATGCATATTTTAGTAGTGATCAACCCTCTAAGTGTTCACTTGGGTATCACATACTTCTGATGTGCAACTCCTTTTTACTCTTGTGTTCAGCAAGGTCTTCTGCATATCAGCAGTCCAACTGCTAGATGTCCATAGAGAACATTTCTCTTGACTTCAGCATTCCTTTTCCCTGTTAATGCTAAGGGATGATTAAACACTGCATTTCCATAAAGCTGCACTATAAACAGCTATCTATAAGCAGATAACTAGATGAGTTGCCATGGGAACAGAAAATACAATGTCAGAATGAAATTGAATGAAATCTTTGATCGTCTAGAAATGAGCCCCTTCCTGTCAAAGTACAGGTTTCTTCTCCATTGGCTATATATTTTCCCCCCTATCTTCCAGTTTTTCTTCAAGTTTCATTCATATTTGGAAAACTCAAAAGCAGATAAAGCAAACCTAACTCCCCCCTCCCCCCCTACTGTGGAACTAGACAGAAAAAGATGACCACAAATTTGCAACGTTGTGTTCATCTTTCTAGATTGAGAAATCAAATTGGAACAATGAATGATAGATTTTTGAAGCCGTTCTCTGAGATACGGAACCTGGGCTCGCATTCAATAAAGCTATCAAAAACCAGCTGATAGGATGCTGATTGGTTTCCATGGCAACAGATCTTCTGCCTCGTCACTCTAGCAACAGAGATCTGATCACCTTGGAAGTAAAATTTGGGCATCTTTACAGTTGATCACATGAAGCTGTCTCCCCAGGCTAAACCTGGTCCATTTTATCCTTTCTGTATCTTTTGGATTCTACATCAGACAATGTTGTGTAGGCTTTGTTTTTCAACAATATTACAAAGTTGTGCATTTCGGCATATGGTGATTTGAATTTAGGTCAGTATTTCAATCCTGCAGTAAGATAATAGCATTATGGGGATAGATTTTTAAGGAGATTAAATTGCAAATGGATTTTCCTGTTCACTTCTAAAATAAATGACCATTTAATAAACCACTTCCTTTCTTCTGGTTTTGTTTCTCTGACTTATTTTGAATATATTGGGTGCTTTCTCTGGTTTTTTTGCAGTCATGCTGGGCTAGATTTTCCTGGCCCTGCTTGTGAGTCTTAATTTGTGGTTGAAACTACTCAGCTTACAAATTGTGCATAGAATCTCCTATAGAGATTAGCCGATTTAACAAAGATAATGTAGTTAGGCTTTTTCCTCTTGGGAGTTTACTTGAAGTTTATTTATTTATAATTCCCCCCCACCTTTATTACTTTATAAGTGACTCAATGCAGTGAACATACATAGTATTCCTTCCTCTTCATATGGAATGAGTTTGCAACATACATTGGTATCCTAATTAAGGAAATAAAGTACACAATCACGGTTTGATGTAACATACATTTTAGCAAAACTTCTATTTTTTTCCACAGCCAAGTAAATGTTTTAAAGGTGTATTTATATATAAAACTCAAGTTGGTTATCTGTGTGAAATAGTTTATTATGCCAGTGTATCTTCTTTGTATAAGTGGGCAGATCCATCCATTCGTCTATTAAGGGAAGACAATACAGAGCATTTTAAAAGATTAGATTTAAAGCCATTCCTGGTGTTTGCGGTGCTGGATTAGGATGGTCACAAATGAGGGGTCAAAATATCAGCATGATAGCTGTGATTGAAGCTCCACCCCTTTTTACATTTGGCACACGAAAAGAAAATGGTGGGGTTTTAATCACGGTCGTTGCCACCATCTTGATTTCTCCTTGCTACACACACACAAACACATGTACATTGGCCATAATGGCCACTTCAGAAATTTGCTGTCTCTTGTTTTTTAATTGCTCTGTTGATAGGAGCAATAACATTGTACATATTTTGATCTATTAACAGCACAACATTTGTACCTGTTTTTGTAAAAAAAGGAAACCTTTGTTTTTCTGTCTCTTGTAAGAAAGGAAAGGAAAGAAAGGAAAGAGGAAAGGAAAGCGGGGAGGGGAGTGGAAAGGAGGGGATTTTACAGATTTTACTCTATTAGTTGCATATTTTACTCTATTAGTTGTTGCTCATGGCCTTGAAATGCCCCACCCCCTCTTGTAAGAAAAGGCCATGTATATTTAGTAATATGGGGAAAGAAAGGAAGAAACACTTCTGGGACACAGAAATAAGAGCTCTCTACTTCAATGCGGAATTAATATTCATTTTTAATGATATTAGCACAATAAACTCACACAGTAGCATTGAATTTTGTACTTATTTAACAAAATACATTTATAGCAATTTACAAAGTTTGTTGTTTTTTTTAAAACAGTGCATAACATTTTATTAGAACACAATACTTTATATAGAATTCTCATTTAAAAACATATTCTGTATTTTACCCAATTTTTTTTTCTTAGTAAAGCACAGCCTAACAAAGAAATTGGTGCCCCTTTCAGCAAGTAAGAAAAAAAACTCGAAAATGCCACCTGTCAATTTGATTTGTTTTGAAATTAAGGTATCAGTGGAATGTAAACAAAGATTTGTTTTACAAAAGGCTTCACAGATGATATACAAACAGAAGTTAGAATCTCAATGTATATTATTGTTATTATTATTACACTTTTTGTTCTTTAATGTAATTACTGAGAAGCCGTTATTAAAAAGAGTAGCCTTTGGCACTTCTGTGTAAAAAAGTATTTTCAGTATTTGAAGTAAAGAATGTAATTTCAATGATTTTGCAAGTGCTTTTAAAATTGTTGGCTGGTAAGTAGGAAAAGTTTAGATAGATAGGAAAAGTATCGCTGCCGTTGAAAGAGTGCAGCGAAGTTTAGAGTCCAAGTAACAACTCACAATTATTTATATGTGGTTGGCTAACTAAAGCAAAGCAAGAAAGATAATTAAAGAAAAACAACCACTCCCTCCAAAAACATAAACATGCAACGAAAAAAAAAAAAGAGATGTTATCTAGAATGGCTATTTGGAGTGCTTGTATTATTGCAGTTGTTCATATCGCAATCCCATATTTGTTCATTGAAGCACAAGTCCTGATGAGCCCAATACAACTGAAAATGGTACGCATGACGAGGACTTTATTAACACTTGTATATCATGTTTCTAGCCTAGCAATGAGTGCGTGCTATGTACTGTTAAGTCTTTTGAAGACTTTCCAGTTTAATAAACCAAAACGTAATCCCCTCTGCCTCCAAGTCAACAGTTCATCAGAATTGATCGGAGTAAAAACATTTAATCTTCGCCAAGAATCTGAACAGCCTTTCCTCTGGAGAAAAAGTTCAATACTATATTTAACATTTAAATTCTGTAAATAGACAGTCAATCCTCCAATCCAGCTAGGGCAAAAAAATGTAGCCTCAGAGCCCCAAATCACACTTTTTAATATGAGAGAAGAAGAAATCCTACAACATGTGGAATAATCGTATATGGTATATTAAGCTTGAATTGTACCAACATTGAAATCAAATTTAGTGAATTTGGTCCTACCTACGTTTTGAGTGCAGCTCGTGGCATGATATTCTAGTTAAAGACTAGATATGAGCCTCCTCTGAAAAAAGCAGATGCTTCACTAGGGTGACCCTTATCAAATGTTCAACGTAAAGCAAGGAGCTGTTGGTACAAGAGTGTTGGACATAAAAATATATATTGGCTGGATGCCTGCACCCAGCAATCAGGATTGCATGGTTTATTCCTGAGCTGGATTGGGAATTAGGGATGTGTGATGACCAGTTTGGGACCAGAAGTAATGGAATGTAGGTCTGTTTCGAGATACGTATCTCAAGACATGATTCTCCTCTGTTCTAAAAGGTGTCGTTGATAATGCTTTCCTTTCCATCTAATCTAACGAGAGATGTTAACTCCTCAATGCTATGGTGAGCTAAGCAAGAAATAACTGCTTGCAGTGTAACTCACAATAGATTTCAGAATGATTGTCTAAAAAGAACACTCTTCGTGTAGAAGACCCTGTCTCTTGCAGGACTGCAGGCTACGTTTCAGCATAGTTGTGCTAGATGAAAGAATCTTAGGTAAGTGAGCTGATAAGGACCTTTGCTTTGAGAGAGCCACTGCTAAGTGATGGGAACAGTTCAGAGGTGGGTTCCTACTTTTTCGGACCGGTTCTACCGAGTAGGTAGTAGTCCACTGGTGACATCACAGAGCTGGTTCTGCTCCATGAGTGCCACCATTTTTTTTGGGGGGGGGGAATAATTTTGTTGAAATTTTTTTGGTTTTTTTTCCTTCAGCGCATGCGCAGAAGCTGAGTTTCTGGCGCTGCGCATGCGTCGCCATCTTGTTTTCAGCCTTTTTTGGGGGGGATTTTTTTGGGTTTTTCTTATTGTCCATGTGCGTGCACACGAGGCACACCCATGCGGCATGGGAGTCAGTGAACTGGCGGTGAGATATGTTAGAACCCACCCCTGGAACAGTTGCATTGCTGTTGCCTCCCTTGAGTTTACAAGGATGTGGGAGGGGGAATGCAAGAGGATTTTCTGCCTTATGCTCCCGGTAGAAAAGGGGATATGTATTCAATGAATAGAGTATAATAAATAATCTGCCCGCCTCTGCCATCATTTTTAAAAAATAGTGGAAAGTACAATGTTTGCATTTTGCTTTTGAAGTGCTTTTAAACACAGGTTTAATACATAAGATAGCTTTACTGCATGATTATGACCCGAAATGTTCTTGCATTATGTAGTGTTTTTGTTGTTAACAAGAAAAATCAACAGGTGTCCGAGAGATAGATTGGATTCCAATTCTTTCCAGTAGGGTAAAAATGAGGCTAAGATTGTCACACAAAGCTCTTTGGAGGGAGAATGGGAAACATAATCGAGAAACTATAGTTGATGTTGGCCCATTTAGGTTTCTAGAACAGAAGGATTTGGATTGGGCCTTCCAAACGCTAGATGCCAGATACCTCTCAATTTTCTTTCCTGGCTGAGTGTACTGATGTGAACTCCTCCTGGATGAATGTACAGGTGAGCCATTGCATTATTAGTTGGCTTTCGCATTTCCTGAACATGCTGGCAGTTTTATCAGCTTAAAAACAGGTTTAAGATGCCTGTTTTATGGGAAAATAACAAATATGTTTTCTAAGAACCTATTTAATTTGAAATGTTCACATAGGATGAAAGAATTTATAGAGATATGGTTTATGAGGTAAAAAACGAACATAGGATGTTGACACGGACCCAAAATAAATCAATTTGTCCATAATTTATTACATGGTAAGGGAAAAAGAATTATATTCCTAATTGAAAATTATATTAACTGAATTTGAGTAGTGGTAGTACAATGCAGCATTTTAGTATTTGTTTGATGGTTACTGGGCGTGGTGTTGTTTTTTTAAAATAAAAAAATAAACACTGATTGATGAACATGATACAAGTAGTTGAAGGGTCATTTTATATTCCAAGTGACTAAGACAGGGGTATCAAACTGGCAGCCCGTGGGACGGATGTATCACAAAGGGGGGCATGCCCACCCCGGCCCCACAAAGGCAAAAAATGTCGTGATACGTCACGTGACACCCGTGGTCTAAGAGAATCACTTCTCTGTGTGAGCGCGAGGATCGATTTTATCTCTGGTTGTCCCTGAATGACAAGACCTGCCGATCTATTGGATAGGATAGTTATCCCATATCTTACATTGTCACAGGCCACCAGGTAGCCAGTTACAAGTTAACTCAGCCATTGCTATCATTGACATCAGAACTATTAATTCCTTTTTAGTATATTAGGAACTCAGAGGGAGGCAGAGGTTCAACACTGATGCAGAAGAAAGGGGCGATAGGTGATCTAATGTAATCTGGCTTTAAGCACTTAAGATAGCAAACTGTCATACGGGAGAGGATTCAGCAACTTAATTTCAGTTCTCATTTCCACTGACTATTTTACCAACCATGGGAGATTAAGATAAGCCTATTACGATTGCTTGGATCTTCCAATCATGCTCCTTCTTTAAATTCAGGTCACTTCTGGAAGCAGAAGTACAACCCAGTTTTTTTGGGAAAAAATAATAGGGGTCCTTTGTCTTGCCTATGATGTTCCTATGTTTAAGGCCACGCCTGATAATTGATTAGGCAATTTGACTTGCAAGATTTATTTGCACTGTTACAACACAGTGGCAGTGATCAGGGTGAAGTGCTAGCTAACCAACGATGAACTGGAAAAAAAAAAAAGTAAGCCATGAAGCAAACTGACAACCCTTTTCAAAATGAAGAATTTGAATTAGTGCCGTAAGAGATCCCTATCCTCCCCTCCCCCAAAAAATAGCACAATATTTAAATTAATCCCAAACTATCTCGTTAAAAAGCAACATCTATCTCTATAGCACCTGTAACTGAATAAAGTTTGGAGAAAAGCGAAAACTAAACTAACTCAGGAGGGGAAAAAAAATTCAACTTTCATGGAATACCACCTTTTGTTTCTGTTTTGTTTTTGGTTTCTTTTTTGGCTCCAGAAAATCTTTTGAAGAACTACTACACAACTTTTGCAATCATTTGAGATGAAAACTGCACTGTAGCAAAGCTGTATTGATTCTTGATACTTTTCTATTCTAAATGAATGCAGTTAGCATGGTGTTTTCAGCTAGAATACTCGGAAAGAACTCGCACATCAAAATGTATTGTGTTCAGAGAGCTGCACAGGAGTAGAAGTTTTCTAAAAATGTAAAGTTAGAATCAGCACCGTTTGGTATTAAATTTTGGTGCAAAACCCGCAAAGATGAAGTACAACTCTGGCACAGCTTTTGCTTATTAAAAAAAAAAATTGCTTCCCTTTGACCATGAAATCGAGATAAGTTGAAAAGTTGGCACATTCAGGAAATAAGCGGTCTCGATTTAAGACCGCTCTTTTTGCTGACACAGATCCCACTGGAAAAACATTTCGATTCCGAAAACAAAAGCTTGCTCCCCTTCACTAGGTTCTTGCATTGTGCTTTTTTCCCCCCGCGACATGAAATTCACAAATTCATGCACAATCACTACACATCAGCAACATCCATAAACAGTCAGGCTGATGGTCAATAGTTGGCACATCAAGAATATTTCGGCATCAGCTCTAAAAATAAAGAGAGTGCAACGCTTGCACCCAAACAGTATTGGTTGTAGTGGTATTTGTGGTTTTGGCCGAAGCACCAGCCCTCATTCTTTGTAAGCTCTTGTGGGAGATGTTCCTTTGTAGAAGATATTCCTGGTATTCTCCGGGCTGCTACCTCTTTCAGGTATTAAAATGATATTACCTTTTCTCCGAAGTGTCGAGTCACGGCTAGAGGAAATGGACAGGGTCTCTGAGCCGATCTCGCTGCCTTCTACAGGGGTCACTCTTATTGTGGTGATCCCATGGTGATGATGGTCAATGCCTTCGATGTTGCTTCTTTTCCGATCCCCAGAACTGTAACTGTCTTTCAAAGATTCGCAGCTCTCAGAGTCTCTGTTGAGATCGTTGAGCTCGTATGTTTGGCGAAGGCTTCCTTTCTCCGGGGCTTTCCATTTCCAGGAGCCACTGCCTTCTCCTTCGGACGGCATTTGGATGATGGGGCGGCTATTCTCAGGATGGGCCTCTACCCTTACAATGCTGCTCGGTTCGTGATCTGTCAAGGTTTTGTAGCGGATCGCTCCTGTACAGGTGACTGTACCGCCATCAGAGCTCTTTGGGCTGCCCTGAAGGACACCTTGCTGCTTTGACATGGCTATGACCTGCATGATCCTTGGCTGGCTGTTGCTTCTGCACCCAACTGTCTTCTCAGCAGCTTTTAACCACTTTGCTCGAGCAGAATTTGTTTTGGGAGACATATTCACGTTTTCCTGGGTCTCTTCAGGGATGTGCACAAGCTGGGAAGATCCTGGACGTGACTGAATGGAAACTCTGGGTCCCCCAGATAGGCCAACACTGTTACAGCCTGGCATGCTACCAGGCTGAATTTTCAGGTACTGATTGCTTGGACCATGGTGATCTCCATTAACACCCACTCTAGATGGCTCAGAGCTTGACCTCATTTCAATGGCTCTAGGCGGCGACTGTCCAGAATCGGTTTCAATCACCTGCAGGGACAGCTTCCGGCTTTCATTCTTGTTCTTCCATTGAGAGAGGAGTTGCTTTGAGCGGGCGGAATCCATGGAGGCATGTATGGACGCATTCCGTCGAGCTGATTCCTCTACTGCAGGTGTGTTGACTCTTGGCAAGGTGTTGCTGAATGTGACCATGTTTTCCTTCCCCATCGGACTTCGTGGCATTATAATCTCTACGTCAGCATTCGCCCTCTTAAGGTTTGTCAAAGAGCCGGTGTCTCTGTGGTTCCTGTTCAACATGTTTTCCACGTGATGAGTAGCGATCGCATCGTTTCCACTACCATTCTTCCCTGGTAAAATTCGATTGGGATCTTGGCTTAGGTCAGGCAAAGGTCTCAATGGTTCTCTATGTATGTTATGATTGAACATGTTGTCTTCACTTGGCAGAAAGTTCCCCACAGCATACAGACCCTGAGTATTTGAAGGGGGGAAAAATAGAACCTTTTTATGGAAAAGTAACTCTTTATAAACACTTCAGCAAAGGATAATTAAATTTCTCAAGTGTGGTGGGTATGGAATGAACTCTTAAAACTGCTAATATATTAGCCAAAGATATATATTTTTTTCATAGTGGGAACATACATATTCCTAGCAATTATCTGGCTACGTCCCTCTCTTAGTAACCCTGTCTTTGTCTTAAAATCCCCAAGGAACAGTTTCACCAGTAGCTGGAATAGGCAAAAGAACATGAAAATATATCAGTGCATATCTATACTCCTTTATCACATTTCTTTACTTTAGAAAAAGCTGTAATATCTCAGACCAATTTCAGAAGTGTTTAAATGAATAGGCTTTTTTGAATCTGCCAGCTTTAAGGAAGGGTTAATACAGAGGAAGGAAACCAGAATTAACAAAGTCCAGCAGTTTAGTAGGGAATAAGCTGCCGTCAATAAGAGTACTCATTGAGCATTTTAATTGTTCCAAGGATATCTACATTGGCTCAAATGGGAATCCTTTGAAATCAAAAAAGTTTGACACTTTGCAATGGGCCAACTTTCCATGCACCAATTCTTTAATCAAAATAATTTCTGGCGCTAAAAACCAGGAGGAACATAGCACTTGCCAGTTACTCTTGCTGTAAAATTATCTACTGATACAAAAAAAAAAAGACTAATGGGAACTAGGTTATAGTAAGCACCATGATATCCTATACATGATTCCCAGAGCTCTACATGGGACAACTTGTCATGCAGCTGCATACATAGTTTTCTTCCCGACTTCACCAATTTCATATTAAAGAGAGAGACTGATTTGCTCAAGATTGCCCAAGTGAGTTTCATGAAGGTTTATGACATCTGTTCATTTTTAGAAGCACATTGTAGAGAGCCAATCTGAAGAATGTACACGAGACATCTAAAACAGTAGTGGGTTTTACTTACCTCTGCTACTGGTTCAGGTTGTGAATGCGCGTGCGCATGATTTGCACACACATGGCGCCTTTGCATATGTGCAGATCATCCGTAATGATGTCAGGGTGGTTGGGCGGAGCCTCCCGCCACCGCTACCGGTTCTTAGATTAGGGGAGAACTGGTAGCAACCACCACTGATCTAAAACATCATAAAACCTCTTAATTTATAAGACATGTAGGCAATTCTGAACACCGGCATTCTACTCACCAAGTAGAGGGCAATTCCACCCCCAATTAAAAAGCCACAATAAACATCCACCGGGTGGTTTTTATACTGGGTGATGCGTGTCAGGCCACATATGATTCCGCAGATGATAAAAGCAAAGACTAGAAGTGGTTTCAGAAGTTTAGAGGAGTCGGTTAGCGTAGAATTGAAGTACATCTTTAAAAGAAATACATTAAAAAGAAAAAGTTTAGTGAAATTTCCCCATGGAATGGTACTCTTTCTTTTCCTGTTTTTTTTAGGGAAGGTAATAAAGGAAAACAAACAAAAATCTGTTGGGTTGTTTTGAAAGAAGTAATAAAAAAAGTTGATATGTTGTGAGATAAGAGTCAAGGATTTTCTCCTTGTTATTTGGTATTTGGGAGAAAAATGTAACCATGACCTGCAGTGATAATAACAGTGATGGGAACTATAAGAATTGTCTTATTGCTAGTTTGCAAATGTAATTAAAATGAATAGCCCAGTTTCTTGAGTGAATGGGTTGGGAGAGGATCAGTGGCTCTTCCAGATAGTAACTTCCATCTAACTCTGAGAGGGTGGCACCAGGTGAGGACGAGTCAATCTTCAAAATGTCTTCTGACTCAATGGAGTGGAGAGGTGAAAGAACCTCTTTGCCACAGAACTCCAAACTCCATCTGAGTAATTTCTCAAGGTGTGAACTGAGCACCTGTCAGTATGAACCAGACAGGGGATTTATTTGGAGGTGTTATGGAAATTGCACAGGAAGAGTCAAGTGCTAATGGGACCAGATCAGAGCTGCTTATCCCACAAAGCCTTTGGAGAAAAGAAGGAACATCCCCCATATTATAATAGGATAACTTCAATGATAATCTTGCCTCCACCCCCAACCTCCAGCCCTCTGTGAATGCCATTAGAAATAATCAGATCCGTCTTTTCATTCACATCACTGCTTCCTACTAATGATGTTGGAGATGTCTGAATATAGCCTGGATGAGATGACACCTTAGCTTAATAGTAGTGAAGAGCCATAGTTGGGAGTCCTCCAAATATTTCAGAAATTAAATCCTCCTTGCATTGTGAGAAAAGCTCTTGGCAGAGAAAAAACATGTGCAGTCCTATGCCATGCCCACTTATCAGGAAATAAGAATAGGATGTGTTAAAAGGAATACGAGCCACCTGCTTTCATGCGGAATTTGCAGTGAGTTGGTTTGAAAAATTAGAAGACTGATTGAAATACTGACTCATTTCTGATATTAATTTGTTCTTTGATGCCTATGGAGACTCAGTCATCCAGGTCATGGTTGTCCCAAAGGTGCTTTTTCAAAAGGCAACTGGACTTCCTTTGTTTTTTCCTTGAAGACGTTTTGCTTCTCATCCAAGAAGCTTCTTCGGTTTTGCCAGGATGGTGGAGAATGGAAGGATTTATATTCCTTGCAGTCATCTGCTTGTCAGCATTCTCTTTGAGAGTCCTTGAGGTCACCTGGAGGTTTAGCTATACCCTTGGGGGTCACCTGAATAGTGCAAATGGGTGTGGAACTTTCTTAGAACTGTTGAAAGCAGAGGTGGGTTCCTACCGGTTTGGACTGGTTCTATAGAGTAGGTAGCAAGCCGCTGGTGATATCATGGAACTGGTTCTGGTCTGTGGACGCCGCCATCTTTTTTTTGGATTTTGTTTATTTTTCCCTGGTTTTTTTCTT
>JANHFT010001736.1:296029-311013 GCA_032467955.1 Pseudoxenodon macrops
GGAGTATAAGACGCACCCAAATTATCAGCCCCAATTAGGGGGAGAAAAGGTGTGTCTTATACTCAGAAAAATATGGTATTTGAAAAAAAATGAAGTTGGGGTGATTCTTCTTTATCATCAGGCTGTTTTATACAAGGGAAGCAATGACATTCTGCTTCCTCCCCCACCCCCCCACTCTCTTGTACACATTAATACGAAAAGACTTAATTACTCACCGAAACATACACAGCTGCAAATGCTGCCAGGGTGGCGTGTTGTGAAGGAAATGACTTTCTGCAAAGGAAGGACATTCAAATTAAATTTCTCACTCAAAAGACATTCCGCCAAGCCTGATTTAAAAATAAAATAAAAAGCACCGGGTGGTCCAATTTGGTTACCGTGTTTAACCTACAAGCTGGTATATTCTGAGAAATTATTATTACATTATCAATTTGGAAAAAAAATGACCTTTTGGTATTTTGTGAAGAATGACTGCTATAGCTCACATTAACAAACAGTAATAGACATATTGACTGCACTGATTAAAATCCTGAATGAAGAAAATTTCCAATTATGGCAGAATGAGTATTGCATAAAGATTTGGGAATAGCTCATTTCTTGTCATTAATTTTCCCAGTGACTGGATAAGCATTGCACCCATCAATTAAAACTCTTTAACCCACTGCCCCCCAAATTGGCAGCCTAATTCTCCTCCTCCAGGATTTCTATCTATGCTTACTTGATGATTTCCTAATAATCACCCGCCCAATTTTTTTAAAGATGTAAAGAAACAGATATCTCAGAAAAGTACTCTGAGTCTTGATCCATGGTGAGGCTGGCAGTTAAGATGTTCAGCAACACAAAAGAAATCTAGAAAACCTTAATACAGTGTTTCTTAAAGTGTGGTTCAAGAACCCCAGAGTCCCTTACTAGAGTCTCTCACGGGTCCACAAAATCAAAATTATTTGTTACACATTGAAAATATTTGCAAAGATTAAAACAATGTCACTGTTCTTACCATTTTTAATTCTTTTTATTTATATTATATTATATTATTTATTTATTTTATTTTTATATTTTAATCTTGTGGAGTAATATTTTAAGATTTCTCTCTCTAAAAAGCATTGAAAACCTTAATTGTTGTAGTGAATATATCTCCAAAAGGCAACATTTAGGAAACACTTCTTAAATTCAACATCTAGCCAACCTTAGCTGATCTGCAATGTTGAATCTGGTTAGGACTTGAACAAGGATAAGGACCACTTGGGCTAACCTGAGGAACCCTGGTGGTACAGCGATTAGAATACAGGCTAACTCTGCATTCCATTGCCAGGAGTTCAATCCTGACCAGCTCAAAGTTGACTCACCTTTCCATCCTTCTGAGATCGGTAAAATGAAGACCCAGATTGTTGGGGGTGATACCCTGACTATGTAAATCTCTTAGAGAGGGCTGTAAAGCACTGTGAAGCAGTATATAGGTCTAATGCTATTGCTAAACTGTAAGGTTGGCAAAAACATTTTGGAAGAAGGTTTTGTCAAGACAACGATAGCGATATGTCCATGAAGGCACTTAAAATCAAAGTCCACTTAAGGAGTCTTAGATCCGCTCAAGCAAAGTCTATGATGTATCAATGCATGAAGACATTTGTACATGAAAATTCTCACTAGAGAATACACAATAACCCATTCTGAGATAGGCATTTAAAAAAAAATTGAGGCATTGTCCAAAATAATTACTGTAAATCTGGGAAATTGAAATAAGATTTTTAGGTTTTTCTTTTTAAAGAACTGAGGTTAGAGTGTCTTCTTTCCAAATCATCTCAGCCTGCTATCTGCAAATGCTATTACGGTATCTAAATATCTGTTTTTAAATCCCTTAATTTTACGTATGATGATTACTCTTGGAATCAGTGCAAATTGTAAAATGGATACGCAGAGAGGTATTTACATCTCCTTTGCAAATTCTAAATCTGTGTTTTTCTTAGAACATTATATTACGCATTTGTGGGAAGAGAGCATAGGAGCAGGAAAATATTGTTCAATTACTGCCTCTGCCTATTATTAGGGAAATCTCTCTCATTATTGCAACATTTTGTTGACAAACTTAACCTTTTTTAGTAAGATACAAAACCCCTGCATTTGTAGCCTGCTTACTCACTGTCATTTTCAAGCAACTGAAATGTCCATTCATTTTACAATTATCCTTACTTACAAAGGTAGTCCTTGACTTAGAACCATTCGTTTAGTGACCGTTTGAAGTTACAACGGCACTAAAAAAAAAGCTGCAGCATCCCCATGGTCGTTACATTTGGATGCGTGACAACTGGGTCATAGTTATGGCGGTTTCAGTGTCCCAGGGTCATGTGATCACCTTTTGTGACCTTCTGACAAGCAGAGTCAATGGGGAAGCCAGATTCACTTAACAACCATGTTGCTAATTTAGCATCTGCAGGGATTCACTTAACCACTGTGGCAAGAAAAGTCGTAAAATAGGACAAAACTCAGGTAACAGGTATCTCACTTAGCCACATGGGCTCAATTGTGGTCGTATGTTGGGCCCTACCTGTAGTTAAGCAAATTTTTGCTGTGAAAACCAAAAGCCTTAAGGAGAGCCATTGAGAATTACATTACAACTTCTCTCTGTAGAATTCTACCCTCTTTAATCTGTTTCTAAATATGCTATTTCCTGGATATGCTAATATATGGCAGAACACAGTCAAGGGGTTTGATCCACATTAACACAGTAGAAGTAGATGGGAAAAGACCAGCTGCCTTTGGTTCATTCCAGTGTCACCTACCTGTCAATCAATTGAACAAAGGTAATTTACATGAAGGTAACTACCTTCATCCAGGCTAATTTTGATACTAATTGTAGTTATCAGGCATCACATCATGCTAGCTAGAGCTGGAGGGGAATGTTGGAATGGATAGTTGGGCATTTCACTTTCTGCTTTTGGATAATAATTAAATTGGCAGCTACTGTTAGTGCATTAAGGTTGTAGCTAAGAACAAGGTAAGAGAAACACAGCTATTCATCACCTCTGCTGCAACGCCAATGTCCTTGGGTTCTTCGCAACTGTCACCCTGAAAAAGCCATCCCAAAATTGACCGAACTACATTTTTCCCCATATGATTTCAATCAAAACCTGTAACCTATAAAAATAAGATTCCAGCTTGATTCTTTTCTCTTCATCTCTTGCAGCCTCCTTTACCTCCTTTTATATACAGAAAATGGAAGGACAAGCCTTGCTGGCTGTTGAATATCCAAATGAAGGAGTGAAACTGAGGAATGAAGTTTTTTTTAAAAAGAATAGAATATAATATAATTCTTTATTGGCCAAGTGTAATTGGACACACAAGGAATTTGCCTTGGTTCATATGCTCTCAGTGTACATAAAAGAAAAGATACATCTGTTAAGAATCATAAGGTTTCACTCAGGTCCTCCACCAAGGCGGGAAAAATAGTGTATTCTGATTGGCTGAGCCGTCTGACAGCTCCCTATAAAAGGGCAAGCTGTCAGACAGACGGTTGCTGGGTTATTGCTTGTTGCAATAAAGAGATTGAAGTCGAAGATCTGCCTCTTCAATCTCCCACAATTTAATACTGGCGATGGGTGCAAGGCAACTAAAATATTCTACGTAAATTACAAAGCAAAGACTTGCCTTGTGGAAAAGCAAAATACGCAGACAAAGACTATAATTCAGACCGACAAGGATGCACATTGCATGATGAACAAGTGATAACAAATACTGAATAACATACAACTAAATATGTTTCTAACCTGCCGTCGTTGATGATAATGGGATCAGATCCTGAGCAAATATCCTCCACAATGTAAGAATTTTCTGAGCACGATACGTTGAGGGAAGTATAATTAGGTTTGCATACGGTCAGGAAATAAGGTGTTTGATATCCAGTCGACAGCTGTATGATATCAGTGACGAGTGCGGTAGCACAAAGGCCAAAGATATGAACACCTAGAAATGGAACAAAAAAATAAATGATTACACTTTGGTCAATGGAAAGCCGAATGGGTCGCTAAATACCCAGTTATAGGAAGTAAATGACACTACAAAAAAGGTGCCAGGCTTTGAACTACCACTTCAGCAATAGACAACCCTGAATAGGATTCACATCTCACTCGGCCTCTGCTGGGACTCTCTGTATAAATGGGGCATAGTATCCTCCCTTCAGTGTGACTGAGGGGGTCCCAGGTCAAACTGTAGATCACTATAAGCTGAGGGCGTATATTGGTCCTCTGTCAGATTATTTAAAATATAAACAATGCTGCGCTTCAATGGTTAGATGGCCTAGATCTGTGATAGGGAACCTATGGCATGCATGCCAGAGGTGGCACACAGGGCCCTCTCTGCTGGCACGTGTGCCGTTGCCCCAGGTAAGATCTCCGTGGCGTTTCTTTCATGAGCTTCTGTTTCCCTGCAAACGACGAAACAGAAGCTCACAAAAGAAAAAGGTCTTACCTCTTGCTGTGCTGTAGGTGTTGGGATGCCCCACCTCCCGCTGGCCAGCTGGTCTTCGGGTCTCTGCTGCACATGCACAGGTTTGCACATGTCCCCGCATGTGTGCATGTACCCACGTGCATGCATCTTTCAGTTTGGGCATGCACATGCAATTTATCCAATCGGTATCTAAAAGGTTCACCATCACTGGCCTAGATATTGATATTTGAACATAGATCTTCTTGATATTTATATATTATTGGGTTCTACTAATCTAGTTGAAATGTTAATTTATATTGCTAGTACATGTATGATATGCCACTTGATATGATAATGCTATGACCAATAATTTTGGTCAAAGAGACATACTGTTTATTCTAGTTTGGGATGCCAGCTGGTATCCTCTGGGCTGGTCTAAATCTGCACACAGAGTAAAATGCCAGCTGATAATGTAATGTGGTAGCACTGTAGTTATTTCTCCATATATCTGTATTATAATTCTGAACGAGTGACATTTTTTTTCTCCCCAAATCCACATGGTGAGTACGTCAACCCATTCAGACAAGCAAGCGTATGGATTGAGGTGAGGCATCCATCTTGGATGGCATATATGCAGTGAAGGTAAAGTTTCATCCAGGTCCCCATAGAACCCCAAAAACCCATCAGAAAAACTCACCAACAAATCGGACGGCTCTCCTAAGGAAAGAGTTGAAATTGCAGCCGCCCGCGTTGATATTGGCCTCGGCTCCAATTCCATTCCGGCGTTTGGAAAGGCAGCAGTAGAGAATGCTCTCGCCTACCATAATCTGCAATGACAAAAGCTGGGTGCAAGGTAACTGTGGCAACGGTTTGAGCAGGGTCTGGTTCAAATCAAAGCACTTACAGTATGTGTAATTATTGTAGTGCGAATTTCATTCACCAAAGTATGGATGCTCGCAGGTATATATTTATGTATGTATATTGCATGTGTATATGTGTGTTATGTAGGTGTTTGGGTAGATACATACTTTCTCTTGAGAGCAGGCAACAGAATTTCATTTTTAATGTGGGCCAGTGTTCTCACAGTAAAAAAAAAAAAAGACAATAAAGTTATCTTATCAGGTGACTCTTAATTCAATATTCTCAGGGAGGGCAGGGAATATACTTCATGTTTACATGGTCTTGTTTGCAAGTGGAACGATCAGATTTTTTTGGCTGAAACAACGGTTGATCTAAGATCTCTTCCAGCTCTCTGACATTGCTTGTGGCGTATTGGATTGAAAGCAGAGAATGAATGTGTTCATATGTACAAATGAAACAAAGGGGTATATGCTGCTATCACTGTGAAACAATATGTTAGTTTTAAAATTGACCTCTGAAGTAGTTAAGTTTGGGAGAAATGCTCAGGGCTGCTAAATAAACTTGAAGATTGGAACCTAGTTTTGCCATTCTGAAAATATTCCTTCTCTTGCTTGGTGCTTTGTGTTTTGAACTATACCTGCTACTGTTTTGAGAGGTCAGTGCTCATCACAGCAGTCAAGGCTGGGCTGAAATTACCTGTTTCACTTTGTATTAGCTTTACTGACTCATGAAAACACTTCCCTGGGTTGGCAATTTTCAACATTATCTCTGACTGCCTTTAAGACGTTTTTAGTAGCACTCTACAGCAGTATTTTTGGCTTCATTTCCATTCACTTCTATCACATTTGAGTAGCTAAACAGATTTGACTGGTTTTTGGCAATTTTGTCCCATTGAGTATGATATTGGCAGAGGTGCCCACAATTTTGTGAGTAGCTAAGAAGGAACTACTACTTCTTGTAGAGAGCAATTTTGAGATCTCAAAGTTAAGATTATCCACAGCTCAGATCAGAAGTTGATTAGATGGCTGGAGGAGGCTTTTTACTAATGAAGATGTTTCCAGAATGGCTAGAGCAGAGGTGTCAAACTCGATTTCATTGAGGGCTGCAGCAAGATTGTGTTTGACCTGAGGGGCTGGGGTGGGCGTGGCCAGGGTAGGTGTGGCCAGCTCAACATCACTCGTGTCAGAGGCTCCTGTGGTGGCCTGAGCATTCTGCCAGCAAAAATGGCAGAGCTCTGTTTCCAGCTGCGATGGCTTCTTTCAACCCTCTGCAAGTGAAAACGGAGCTCACGAGGGCTGCACACAGCAGCCCTCCTGAACTCTGTTTTTCTGGCAGAGGCACTGCGGGCCGGT
Source organism: Pseudoxenodon macrops (assembly GCA_032467955.1). Classification (NCBI taxonomy): domain Eukaryota; kingdom Metazoa; phylum Chordata; class Lepidosauria; order Squamata; family Pseudoxenodontidae; genus Pseudoxenodon; species Pseudoxenodon macrops. The sequence goes on from JANHFT010001736.1 coordinate 302,662, forward strand.
CCTTCACTGTTTCCAGGGCGGCCCTGCGGGCCAAATCTGAGCACCCAGTGGGCTGGATCTGGCCCCCAGGCCTTGAGTTTGGCACCCCACTGGGCTGGAGCAATAATTTTGTAGAGGATTTAAGGGTGGGAACAGTTGTGTGACACTCCTAGGGAATCAAACTGTAATAATCAAATTATTATCCTCAAAATTATGTCATCAAAATTCAATGGCAAATTGAGGAGAAAATGAGTGGTTTGCTTCTCTGAAAACTTCTCATTCTTATTTTAAGCAATTAAAAGTGTACTTCCAAAATTGGCTAATTTCCCACCAGGTTTGACCACACAATCACAGGGAGCTATATCCAGTTCTTAGGCCATAAGCATCCTATCTTGCAGTTATAGAACAACAAAAGTAGCTAAAGGTAGGTGAAACTAACAGAACAGGTTCATGAATTGTTCGATGTACCTGCACGCCTTAAGATTATCAACAGCTTGGCCTAGCTTGATTGTTGTTGTGGCCATCTCCCTATTTTGCTGAAGTCGGAATGTGATTTAATTTGGTTCTTCTGAAGTTTTGTTACTATTTATTTATTTTATATGCCGCCCATCTCATTATCCAAAGCGCTGGGTGGCCTATCTTTTGCTCACTGCCATCCAACAAATCTTACAATAATTGACAGAGGTGGCCTTTTCCTCTTTTAATTCTCCCCAACTGGTATGTTAGTTAGAACTGCAGACTTAATTGCCCAGTGCTGAGTAAGAAGGATGAATGAACCAACTCTCAAATTATTTAATATCGGCTTCCTTTTTTGTTGAAAAGAAAGCAAGAAGAAATGGATTCTAGTTAGTAAGAATCACAGTATTCCCCAAGTGTTTGAGGTAAGGAATCTTTTTGACATTTCTTTTTAAAGCATTAATTAAAAATTATGGAGGCCATTTTTAGAAAACTGCTGATGCACTAGATCTCCTGGTCTCTGTGTAATTGAGAGTGCAGTAGTTCGACATTATTGCTTGACTTTCTGTCAGCTGCTCTCCCTTATTTCCCCCCACAGCAAAATAAGGATGGTGAAGATAGTATAATTCCACCATAATGTGGATAGTAAGGGGGACTTAAGGGATTTAGTAAACTAAGCTAAGTGCTATTGTCCAAATCAGCTTCCAATAACATAATGGGCCTCAGTACACCCGTTATGGGGTTGGGACTTTGATCAAGAACAACTAGTGGGATTGAAAATTTAACATTTTTATTTTTACAGAATTCTCAATTGCTTTCGATTGTTATATATGAAGATCTCCCTTGGAAGGAGCATAAGTCAAGCCATGCAGCTATTGATTGGAGTTTAGATACTGAAATGATTTTCCACAACACAATTAACTAATTTTCCAGCTTTGCATATAACAGTGAACTGTAAGCCAAACTGAATGGGCTGGATTTATGTTTGATTTAGGGTTAATGAGCTGGCCTATAAACCAGGAGATTGTGAGTTCTAGTTCTGCCTTAGGCATGAAAGCCAGCTAGGTGACTTTAGGCCAGTCAATCTCTCTCAGCCCAGCCCAGGTCACCTCACAAGGTTGTTGTGGGGAAAATAGGAGGAAGAAGAATGTGAGGTAGGTATGTTTTCCAGCTTAAAATACTTATAAAGTAACGTGGGTGGGATAAAAAAAAAATCTAATAATTAAATAAATATGCCAAGCCACAGAAACACTAACCATGTTTGAAACTAAACAAGTGAGACATGGGTGAATAAACAGAGAAGCATTTAAACTGATCCAGTGAAGCATATTATTCTGGCAACTAATACTTCTGTTTGATCTATATCAGGGGCCTCCAACCTTGGCAACTTTAAGACTTGTGGACTTCAATTCCCAGAATTCCTCAGCCAACAAGTCTTAAAGTTGCCAAGGTTGAAGACCCCTGATCTATATGTTCCAATCCATTATTCTTTCAGGTTCAAAGAGATATACTACAAATCTGGTATACAACCCAGTTATGGACGCCAAGATTCAGCCTTGATCAGGTCAACCAGCATTAAAAAGAACTAAAAAGTTTGAACACCTGTCCAGCTGTTGGAGAAAACATGCTCTCAATCAAAGTTTATTTCCTATCCTAAGGGAGAAAACTCCTTAACGGGCAGCTTTTTGGATTGAGCTGCCCAAATCTGTCACCACTGGATCTTTTGACTATAGGTGAGCAAAACTCATCACCTGCAAATAAATCATTGGATCAGTTCTTGAAGATAGGAATTACAGATCTGAGGATCTGGTCTTCTACTAATGGGCTGACACTCTTCTTAGCACCTGCTGAACATAAAACGAATAGGACAAATGGGAAATTCTCTAACTCACCATAATGGCAGGAGCAGCAAAAGCCAAACTGAGCAACATCAAGATAGGAACAGCCTCCTGGGAAGGTTCAATGTATGGCATACTCAAACTTCTATCGTAACAGCTGAATCCGGCATGTACTGGCTTGAAGACATCCGTGAGTTCAAGGAAATAGAGACTGACAACAGAAGAGGCCAGTATGGGCAGCTAAGAAAGAAACATGAAAGTTACTTAAAAAAACCCACCATGTATATATATTTAAAGTCTATCTTGAAGGTGTGTGTATTAATAGTGAACTCAGATCTTAAGAAGGCTTTAGGATAGATGCAGCCTTATGCAAGAAAACATTTGGTTGCACAGTAAGACTTCCCCTAGCTGTCCTTCCTCATGCCACTTCTTGAGTAGACTCTAAATGTGCTATACAGTATAGCAATAGCACTTAGACTTGTATATCGCTTCACAGTGCTTTACAGCCCTCTCTAAGCGGTTTACAGAGTCAGCATTTTGCCGACAACAATCTGGATTCTCATTTTACCGACCTCGTAAGGATGGAAGTGAATGTTAAAAAAAGGAGAAATTAGAACGGCCCTAAGAACAACAAACTTTGTAGAGGGAAAGGGGCACAGGGGACTCCGGTCAAATTCATTGATAAATTCTTGTGTAAAGAACTCCAGAGGTGTGTTCCTACCAGTTCGGATTGGTTCTACCAAGTAGGTATAGGCCGCTGGTGACATCATGGAACCGGTTCTGGTCCGTGGGCGCTGCTATCTTTTTTTTTTTTGGAAAAAAAATTTTTTTGAATTTTTTCTGGCTTTTTAAATTTCTGCACATGTGCATAAGCCAACACATGCGTTGCCATCTTGTTTTCGACCTTTTTTTGGGGGGGGAATTATTCGGCTTTTTTTCCTTCTGCGCATGCGTGTGCCCATGCGGCGCGGGAGGCAGCGAACCGGCGGTGAGGTAAGTTAGAACCCACCCCTGAAGAACTCATATGTTCAATGGCTACAGACAAAAAGGCTGTGGGACCAAAATAAAAAATATTAGAGAGCAAGTATGCAACAGAATATCTAGGAGGCTTTTGTTTCAAGTCTGCTTTATATCAAATTATTTGCACTGATAACCCTGGATATGATTCAGGAAATGATGCGCTGATAACCCTAGATACGATTCAGTAAAAAGTAAGCATTTTTAAATTTAAATCCTCCATTGTGGATTAAAATGACTTAAGTGCAGCTTAATTGTCTGTCATAACTTCATTACATCAATGTAAATTCATGGGGCTAGTCACATTATTTTATTAATTTGGCATTTTATTAAGTTTGCTCACATCTTTTAAAGAAATTGAGAAACGCAATATGAGCTACAACAAAACCGAAGATCACAATATATAATACAATACGAATAGTAAAACGATGATTAAACTCTGCGCTGAGCACCAACATTAGCTATTGCATATTTATAAGCAGTTCTCCTGCACTTATCATTCAGTATAGGTGTGTGGTTACCATAGCTCTTGGGCTCTAGAGCAATCCAGATGAAAGCAAATATACATGCCCCAGGATAATGTTCCAGGATCCAATCTGGGCCAGGACCAGAGATTTAGTCTTCCAAGCTTCAGACTCATGCTGGAGCCCATCCTCATGGAACTTCTTCTCCACTGGTGAAATCCAATTTTTACTACTGGTTCTGTGGGCGTGGTTTGGTGGGTGTGGCTTGGTGGACATGGCAGGGGAAAGATACTGCAAAATCTCCATTCCCATCCCACTCTGGGGCCAGCCAGAGGTGGTATTTGCCGGTTCTCTGAATTACTCAAAATTTCTGCTACTGGTTCTCCAGAACCTGCTGGATTTCACCCCCGTTCTTTTCCCACCAGAATGTGATTCACCCAGACTGGATCCTGCAATCTAGTGAATCTTGTAGTGTGCCCTTTCTCACAAGGTCTCTTCTCTATTTGACAGCACTCTACGTAATTTCTATTTCTGTCCAGGTCTGATTAAAATATTAAATAAACACACAGGGTGGAAGAATGGGGCCCTTGAAGCCATCTATTCACACCTGGGCAATAGGAAGACCAGGTACACTCATAATATACTTAGAGTCTTTCCCACTCAGGTGAGAGATAAATATTTCTATTTAAAATTTAGTCACTCTAAATTTACATCTATGCATATAAATTGGCAAGTGCAATTTTATGCAAATGTATATCTTTGTTGCTGAGGCACAAGTTGCTATATTGCAATTTTACCACATTATCATGTGCAGTATACTTTGGAAGGCAGAACATTAAAAAATTAGATCAGCATTTTTTTTCCTATTGGAAAAATCTGAATATTAAAATTTTTTAAATTGTTCACAGAATACTCATTCATTCATGCTACAAAAAATCCTTCTACCAATGTTGGACAAGTTAATTCACAAATTAGAAATAAAACAAATAAAAAGCCTTAAATCTTCTGAGAGCAATGGTCACATATATTTGATTTTTGCAATCATGATAGTGTCAATGTAAGGTTACTGTTATTTTATCCTCATTTAATATGGCAAAGATACACTGAGCAATTCTCTAAAATGGAATAAAATTTGAGCTCTAGCAAGAGTCCAGAAATATCTTGATCTCATCCAAATAATCATAAGAAGTCCAGTAACAATTTTTCCAACTAACAAAGTTTATTAAAAGGTACAAGTTTTTGTGAGCTACATGGATGAGCTTTGTCTTTCCATCCATCCATCAGTGATCAAGGCTAGCATCTGGGTTTGAAGCCAAAAATAAACTAATCCAGCAAAATTGGTATAAGATGAGTGTTTTCAAATTCCATCTTGTATGCAAAAGCATGTAGCCATACCAGGGAGGGGTGGGCTTCAAAAATATCAACGGGTTCACTGCCCCGTTGCTCTGTGGGCGTGACCATGGTGGGCATGGCCTAGTTAGCCTCATGCACCATGGCGGGTAGGCGTTTTTCACCCTCCCCAGCCTCTGGAGGCTTTCTTGGAGCCTCCAAGAGGACAAAAACAGCTGCCACCCCGGTCCTCTGGAGGCCTGTGTTTCACCCTCCCAGAGCTTCTGCGCGACCCCTGTACTTACCTGGCATCCAAAACAGGTCGTATGAAGACTCCTGGGAGGGGTGGGAGGGGTCAGCTAGGCATGGGATTTGGGGGTTCAGTGAACTGGGCAGAATCCTAACTAGAGGATCGCCTGAACCCATGCAAACCCCCAGCAGCTCACCCGATACCAGGGGTGTCAAACTGGTGGCCCGCGGGCCTGATGCATCATGCGCAGGCCACGCCCACCCCAATTCTGCAAGGGGAAAAATGTTGGTATACGTGATGTGATGGCAACGCATTGAGTGTGACACCTGTGGTTTAGACCAACTGAGAGTTCTAATCTATATTATTCATTTATTCTAAGCTACCGGTTATGATAAATTAATAACATGCATTAAAGTTATCCAAATGTTTATCCCTCTCCTCCCAAAAGTCTATTCATCTTGCTGAAAGGCAAATGCCTGCATACACACATGAAATTCTTTATTAGCATAAGTATTCATGTATCTAAAGTGCCACATCTGTGCTATTTTTTGGGGCATCTGCATATAGAATTTTCTCTAACACATGCATTTTGAATTAATTTTTGACACATTTTATTGTCCTTGTAAAATTCTCATTTTGGATTTCTTGAAAGCTCACTCATCCAGAAATTCAAAACATCTGACAGCCGTTCATCAAAATGGATGTTTTGTAACATTTATTCCAGTCCTCTTTTATTCATGATTACTCACAATTATAACTCAAATAAGTTTGATGGGGCATATTTTCAAATAAATTACCTAAGACTATGTCCTTAAAACAAAAATCCAAGTGGATGTAGAGGTGAAAATATAGTGAGCCTTTAGCCATTATCGGGGTGGATGGATGGATATACACATACAAATGTGTGTGTGTGTGTGTTTGTGTGTGTGTATAACAACATTTAACCCACCTTGGCTTATCTCAAAAAAAGATCTAAGCACAGTCAACATTGGTTAATATTTGGATGAAAGTCAACTAAGTCTAAGGCTGGTGGCAAATTGATAAGGAAATTGAAAACATTAAGTCAGGACTCATAAGGAAACAGAATATTATTATTATTATTTAAAAAGGGAAATCCACATTCCCATATTGTTGCCAAGAAAACTACAGGAATATGTCTATGAAGACTTCCAGGAATCAAGCTCTGCTTGAAGGACATTTTCTCTGCATTGCCACATTCAAAGCCCTCGTGGTTTTGATGATGGTTGGTGATGGAGGAGAGGGGATTGTTTACTCCCTGGGTTTTATTTGAAGCATTGATTTATGGGTTGAGATGAACACTGGAATGTAATTGTTCCATGGCAGATCTGTTACTGTACTTATGGTGATTTTTATACCCTATTAATACATTTTTGGAACAAGAACTGCGGGTATCAATTCACAAAGTCTTACAATCTAATCAAAATACAGTGATTTTAGGGGATGTTCAGAGGGGTGGGCTGCTGGAGGTTCGCAGGGGTTTGGGAGATCCTCTAGCTAAGATCCTCTGTGCAGTTTGGAGAACTCCGAAATCCCACTCCTGGCTGGTCCCGCCTACACCACCCCACCCAGGAGTCCCCATGCGGCCCATTTTGGATGCAGGTAAGTGCAGGGCGCACACAGAGGCTTGGGGAGGGTGAAAAATGGACCTACTGGAAGTTCGGAAAGACCAAAGGGCCTCCGGAGCCTGGGGAGGCCATTTTCGCCCTGCTTGAGGCTCAAGGAAAGCCTCTGGAGCCCAGGGAGGGCAAAAACACCCCCCACTGCCGTGGTGCAGGAGGAGAATTAGGCCACACCCACCATTGCCACGCCCACACAGCAACCTGGCAGAGAACCTCTTGCTAACATTTTTGAAGCCCACCCCTGGATGTTCCTAATAGTTGGTGAAGGCCAAACCTTATGGCTAATAACAAAATATATCATACTCAATACTGGAATATACAGTTGGTGCACATTGTTTTGCTATGGAAACAAGCAATAGTAGATTCCACAGCTAAGAGTAAAATAGGAACAAACATAATTTTTCTAATGAATTTTGACATTTCACTATATCCTTCCTTTTGTATAATTCAAGGTGGCATATGCCCCTCCCCCCCTACAACAACAATTCTGTGAGGTGGGTTGGGCTGGGAGAAAGAACTTGGCCCAAAGTCACCCAACCAGCCCTCATGGCTGATGGTGGCCTAAAACTCATTTTCTCCTAGTTTTTAGGCCAACATCTTAGCGTTACACCAAACTGGTCCTCTGTCAAAACTTTTCATGATTCAAATTTCATTACACCTGTCCATAAAGCTCATCTAGATAACTTTATATACAATTTAGAAATATATATTACCTAATGTTGAAAATGCTTTGCTCAAATCTTGTGGGGTTTTTTAATACCTCAGCCATGATTGATAATGATTCTGAAAGCCTAAAATGATTTTTATTGGTACACATTGGGTCAGTCTACAATGGTACATGCTTCTGCTGCCCCACCATGATAACTGCATTCCTTCCTTCAACCAATCTATCTAGAATACCTGCTCTGTTATGTCACATATGCAGTGCTTGGTATCGTCACGACAAAATGTCCTGAGCTAGTTCATTTTATTGTCATAAATAGTGGGATAAATACATAGATCTGACATCATGCAGATACTTGAAGGAATAGGATCATATGTGAACGTGAAAGGACTTCATTCTGATAACTGCTACTCTTACCCACTGCTAACCATCTTCTTTTAAGGGGCGTGCATAAGCGCAACAGCGTGCCTACCGTCCCTGTCCTATGGTTCCTTTTTATCAGAATCCATCTCATGTATCCATAATCTTGTCTCTGTTTTCTAATATACGCTTGACGAAATAAAATATCATAACAACAACAAACAACAACAACAACAATAACATGTAACCGTGATACCCATTGTCATCGGGGCACTTGCTACCATGTCCAAGAATTTTATAAAACACCTTAAGAAATTGCAGCTTCCTGCAATAACACCAGCGGAACTGCAAAAGA
>JANHFT010001736.1:326620-341535 GCA_032467955.1 Pseudoxenodon macrops
TTGGGCACGACGCGGCCCCTTCGCCCAATGTGTTAGAGTTCCTTCTATAAAAAAAAAATATTGGGGTGGGTGGGGGGTGGTTGTTGAGGAGATGATGTCCAATGCTGGGCTATTGAAAGCGGGGCTCTCGAGATAGTTTTGAGTCAGTCGTGGTCACCTTTCCTCCTGATCGCTCTGAGGATAATTGGGACCTAATTTAGAAACCTGGCACTCTTGACAAATTAGCCATCAATAGATGCATAGACATGAACACCCATAGACTATGCAAAAGAAACAATCAACCAGCCAAAAGGGGAACAAAAAGACCCAAGCACCTCACCACCAGCAATCAGCACCCACAACAGCATAGATTATATCTCCAGGATTTAATATCCAAACAACGGTCAGGTAAACAATACCCCAGTCAAGAAACCAACCGTAAAGAGTCCAACAAAGGAACCTCCAAGGCCACTCCCACCAACACTGACAGGACAAAGTACTACCGGTACCTTGAACAGTGATGGTGAACCTATGGCACGCGTGCCACAGGTGGTTTGTGGAGCCATATCTGAGGGCATGTGAAGCATTGCCCTATGTCAGCTCCAGCGTGCCAGCTGATTTTCGCCCTTCCAGAGGTGGGGGGGGAGGCCACTTTTGCCCTCCCCAGGTTTCAGGAAAGCCTCGGGAGCTTGTGGATGGGGGGAAATGGACCCAATGGGCCATACAGAGTGATGCCTGCGCACATGTTCAGGGGGAAAATGACAGCGTGGGATGGTGGTGGTTGTGCACATGTGTGTGGGGAGAGTATTGCATTATGGGTGTGGGCACGCATGCACACAACCACCACCCCGTGCTTTTGGCATGCGACGGCAAAAAGGTTAGCCATTACTGCATTAGACTATAAACCGACAGCAAACCCCACTCCTTACTCTATCACTAATGACAATACTTGAAAAATGAAGATATACCGCGAGATGAAGAAATATTGAAGAAGATACTAGATTGTGCAGAAATGGATAGATTGACATTGAAAATTAATGAGAAAGAGGACGTAGAATATTATCAAACATGGAATTTATTTTACCAATGGTTGGAAAAAAAGGTGTGGAGATTAAGAATGTAATTTACATTGTTAAGCAAATTAAATACCCAAGACAACACGATGTTTGTGAAGCACTAAGAAATGTATTTAATAAAAAAAACAATAAAAAATATAAACTGACAGCAAACCCCACTTCTTTCTCTAGCACTGATGATGTTACCTAGTGTGGGTAATGAAACGTCTGCAAGAAAACAAGCAAACTCAGAAAGCACCAAGGACCTCTCAATTTGGACCGTCTCAAAAGCCCTGGGCATCAGGTGGCACAAAAGGCAACAGGTACTATAACAAGCAAGGATTTTGTCTCTCCGGATCCTGGCCCAGAATATCACAATGGCTAGTTTCATCTCCTTTGATGCTTTTCAGCCCAGATCCTTTTCACAATGGTGCATCATACTGTATATACTGTAGTGCAGCTTGGTTTGGCCCAAGGACTAATTCAGAGAGGTGGGATCGGTGTAAGAACATGTAGGAATGGACAAAAACTGGACAGAGAAGATAAAAGAGACTTAATAATTCCTCCCAACTTCTGAAATGCAGTACTTTCCTAGCTACATGAATACATTTAGACCACATTTCCGGAATCCAGGAATTCAGCAATGCCTCTGCATGTGTGAAACTGTCCTCCATTTTGCAATCTTGTTTTGTTTTGGGGGCATAGAAGAAGCTATTCTAATCTATTCCTAACTGTCAAAAGAAAGGCCTGGGCTAAGGTCCACCTGGAAGACTTGAAACAAACATACAGACTCACCTTGTGTATTATTTAACATCCCAACCAAAGAATGAGAGTCCACAAAGGATGAGCTTCCCTCGCATCTGAAGCAGCCCCAAGGAAAGCAGATAAGAATAACAGAAATGACCTCTAAGTTCTATCATTTACTCTGCTTGTTCTTTATGTTATTCCTGTTATATCACAGGGTCCGCAGTTTTGCATTTCGCCTGCTGCTTCGTCCAGTTGGCAGCATCTGACAGGTTGCACAAGAATATGGAGAGGGGCAAAAGTCATTGTTGCACTGATCTTGGAATAGCACATCTTTTAAAAAAAACACCAATGAATTATTTAAATCTCACATTTTGACATTCCTGGCCTAAGCCGGTAAATTAAAAGGTTGACGTAATGATCTAAATTTTGGTCTGCAAGATTTAAAAAAGGAGACTCTCCAGATTCAAAGCATAATTCAAAAATGTTTGATCATGACACGCTTTCTGTTTCAGATAGAAAGTAAGCCACTTGTGTACCGATTGGAAAATGCTGGAAACAGCAAAAATACAGCCATGATGTATCTAAGGTGCCCATCTCCCAGATTTTCCTAAAGGAATAAATGGGTGTTTAATGAGAAGCAAGGAAATAAACTAGCTTCACACACTAGAGCACAATTAAAATGAAGTTACTTACAACAATGTACAAAATGTACTTTATCAATCACTTAAACTATCATTTTGACTTGTAACACCATGGTAAGCCAAACGCTGACAAGGTGTTGTGTTGTGTGAATGCACTGCTTGGGTGCTAGCTTGGATCATCTAAACATCTGCCTTATTTACAGAATTTCTATTAGGGGTCCAGATGGCAGTATCCTCCATTTATAATTCTTTCATTTTCTCCATCACTTTTCTTTCTACAGTGAAATATTGTAGCTTCTTGGATGTTATTTCTGAAAAATTATTATAAGAACTTCATTCTGGAAACTTAACAGCTCTTTGGAGAAATATTCTTCTGGTATTTCGGAATACAACACCTAGCTGAATTTGATTTATGAGAAGAAATGATTGGAATTTGGATGGGATATAGTCTGAAAAGCGAAGAGGTGTAGGCTATTCTGAGAAGTGAAAAAAATTGGGATGTAATGGTAAATCTCTTCCATATTCTAGCAGCTATCTGTCATATTTTTTTCTGGCAAGACAATTTTATAATGTGTGGATGTAAAAATGAGTTTCGGTTCCTTCAATTCTGTTCACAATTTCCCCATACAAATTGTTTTACAATGTCTTACTGATCAGCAATTCCACAGTTTTCTTTAACGTCTGTGCTGAATCAAATCTGGTGTCACCTTTAAAGGGGTCATTGAACTTTCCATGGGCCAATTTTTGTAGACAAGCTGTCACCTACCCATTTTGTGTTAGCTTTTTTAGAAAGAAATTTCAGTGAATGACTCTAACCTTTTTAGAAGAATATTTTAATGCTTAAATTGACACTTATTTTAAAATCAGAATAGATTTGTTCTGTCTTTTATCTTCCATTTCGATGGTTTTAGTGTTAATCTGAATTGTGCTTCAAAACTGTTCTCGCATTTGCTTATTCATGAAATCTATACATTGGCCCATTCCAAATAGAAATAGAAGTTCCCTACTAGCAAAAGCAAGACAGGTTAATACCAATAGTAATAGGCACCTTGGGTGAAATCCCAAAACTTCTGGAGCACCATTTGAAAACCATTGTCATTGACAAAAATCACCATCAGACAATTGCAAAAATGCAACTTTATTTGGAACTGCTTGCATTTTGCAATGATATCCTTAATATCATCAAGCAACAACATTGGTTTACGACAGGCCCTTGGGAAGGACTTAATAGGTGGTTAAAAGTACCAAATCCAGTCTAAACATCTGGCTGACTGTGTGACCCAACTATAAAGGCAAAGTAGTCCCTATGGATTTTACTCCATTAATTGTTGCCGACAGTGGTGGGATTCAATTTTTTTACTACTGGTTCTGTGGGCGTGGCTTGCTGGACATGGCATATCTTGGTGAGTGTGGCTTGGTGGGCATAGCAAGGGAAGGATACTATAAAATCTCCATTCCCTCCCCACTCTAGGGGAAGATTACTGCAAAATCCCCATTTCCTCCTGATCAGCTGGGACTCGGGAGGCAGAGAATAGATGAGGGCGAAGCCAGTCAGAGGTGGTATTTACCGGTTCTCCGAACTACTCAAAATTTCAGCTACTGGTTCTCTAGAACCTGCTGAAACTCACCTCTGGTTGCTGACTATAAGGGTTGGTGCTCATCCCTGTTTCAAGGACATTGGGCCAGCCCTATCTGAAGACATTTCCATGGTCATGTGACCAGCATGATGTCACAAACGGCTGTTACCTTCCCATTGAAGTGCTACCTATTTATCTACTCACGTTTGCATGTTTTCGAACTGTTAGTTTGGCAGGAGCTAGGTCGAGGACAAGACCTCACCCCATCAAGTGGCATTTGGGTCTCAAACCTGGGCTGTCATCTCTCCAGCTGACAGGCTCAGTGTCTTAACCAGTGAGCCACTGTGCCACCCTTGCGACCAACCAATGCAGTAATATATAAAAGATAAACAGAATGTAAGAATAATAAAACTAAAGATTATATTTGTGCCTGTAGAATCAATCACAAATCATTCCCCAGAAAAGCTGGGTTTTTCAAGCTTTCTGGGATAGCTAAGACTTAACCTTCCCTAATTTAAGGGGACCCAATTCTAAATAGACATATACAGCATTGCCCTATTATTTAAAGCTTTTGAAAGTGTAAACTGCCTTATGGACAAAGTATGAAAATGTATGTGGAAAGTCATATAAAACGAATGGGTAATATTAATTGTACCATGTTAACCTCCACATTAGGGGTAGAGATCCTGGGGTCTTACATGTATTGTTGAATTTGTCAACCCAGTCAGGGTCACTGAAAGTTGTTGTAGCTCAGAATTAAAACCTGGCATTTTGATTCTGCTCAGACCAACCACATTGCCTTAAATCTGCCAATCTTTGGGTTTTTACCTGTTGCTTCGAAGTGGGTCATGTTGGATTGACCCTCTCTTCTCAAATATTTCTTAATAGCTGCTAAATTTCTGCCATTATTTCAATTGGGAGAGGGAGGGGATTTGAATTGGGTTGAAGTGACTCACTTGGTGTTGTCTGTTAAGGCAGTCTGCATTATTCTTGCCAGAACCTGAGGGAAGCTGACTCTATGGTGAGCAATTGTTTCCATGGTGAAATTAACATGGTGTGTTATTTTAGAAGAACAATATCATGAAGCAGAAAATGGAAGCTTTGTGTATGTGGCTTTTGGAGTTAATGATAATCTTGCTGAAATGCACTTTATATCTGGACATTTACCTATGAGCATGTAAGCACCAATCTCCTCACTTTCCTATAAGGCAGAAGCGAGAAATCCATGGCCCTGAATTAGAAATCCAAGCATCTGTCACTACTGGAGTGGCTGAGAGTTGTAGCTTGGCAACATCTGGAGAGCTACTTCTCATAAATCCAAGGTAGGCAACCTAGCATCTTACAGACATTTTAAACTACGATTCCCACAATTCCCAATCAATAGGCAAGTTCGGTGGATATTTTAGGACTTGCAGTCCCACCAGGTGAGGGAGGAACGGTCTACATGGGAAGATAAAAGTCCAAGCACAAAGACTGCTATTTATTATTGTGCTTTCCTGTGCCAATTTCATGACTTACAGTTCTTCCCTTGGACAATGAATGTTTTCTAGGAGTACTGACAGATGCTACAGTCTTTTGAGGTTGTTGCATTAATGTGATAATCTAGTCATGCAGGAAGAAAGAACTGCACTGTAGATGCCACGATCTGTGGAGAAGCAGGTTTGGAGGAGTATTTTATTTTGCAGTTTTATCTTTGAAATGCCCACATTATTTATTTAGAGCAAATTAAATTCCATCTGGATAACATGAGAATGTAATATATTAATAAGAATTATTAACATAGCATATCAAAGTAGTCATTTACTCAGAAACTACCCAATAAAATATAGATTAAAATAAAATAAATATATATGTGTGCATGTGTATATATTCCATATTCTCAAAATTGAATTATATGTAAATACTTTCAAAGGCATTGCCTCCAGATTCCTGAGAAAAGAGCTGATACTGGTCCCCTGAATGATTATTTTTGTAAATAACTTGCTCAAGACTGTTAGCATCATGCAGCCAGATGACAAAATCCACAAAAGATTAGCAAGAGAACAGCCAATTCCAAGGAGTCCACGGAAATGGAATTTTGGGATAGAATTGGAGAAAAGTAGGTGGTTCCTATTAATTTTTTTTCATTAATTTTTAACAACTGTCAGTTCCTGTCTAGGAATGTTTGTTCCTTCAGGAAATAATTTGATCTGCATGGGAAATCTCAAGAAAACGTTATGTAATTCTACCGAGAGCAAAGTGTTTCACACTTCAGACAAATTCAAGATACACATCAAAACACTCTCAAGGGAATAGGAACGGTAGAAATATGGCTTCAGGTAGCAGAAGACTATCACTCTGTAATTATTTCTCTTTTGCACAAAACTGTGCCCTTTCTTCATAGGTTTCTGCATACACAAGTCAATGTTTCAAAACGGTAATTGCACATAAGTACATTTATTCGTGGGCTGTGGCGGAGTTTCTCTAAGTAATTCTCAAAGTTCTTCATGTCAAGAATGATTGGTACAATAGAGCTCATTTGTCCATCACTGAAGATGGCTTATGTCTATAGATCTCAGGCTACTTCAGTGACTAAACGTACATATTATAAAATGATTCTTTTTCCTTATCTTTCAGGAGGATTCATTTTTTCTTGATATATATATAACTGTAAGCCAGATTTTGATTAAAATAGTTAAACCTTGAGGGACAGTTGGATTAAATAATCCTGATAGCTTCCTCCATAAAGGGAAAACTATTCTATTCTATTCTATTCTATTCTATTCCATCCTATCCCATTCTATATATTGTATGCATTGTATTGCATTGCATTGCATTCCATTATATTAATTAAGATTTTTATGGCCAGTCATCTTAAAACAGCTCTGGGTGGCTCACAACAACAATAACACTATAAAAAGCATAAAAAGTATATATACACTAAAAACCTAGCACCTTGTTTTACCTCTCAGGGTGTCCCAGCAAATCTCTGCAGGCCCCACCCCTCTATCCCACTCCATGGGTGAAATCCAGGTTTTAATGGCCTTCCAAAAGGCTAAGAGAGAGGGAGCCTGCTGGAGTATCAGAGGATTGGGCGGGGTCCGTAAGGTATGAGAGGGCTGTTACAGGAAAGGTACGCTTCCTAAGCCCCACTAACTGACAATATTTCAGGGAAGGGACCCGGAAGGTGCCCAACCTATCTGATCTAGAGGAATGACCAGAGAATCTCAGGAGAGGGACTCCTGCAAGTAGCCAGATCCAATGCCATGTAGAGCTTGAAAGATGATGACCCGCCCCTGAAATTGGATCGGGAAGGAAACTGGAAGCCAATTCAGGTCACACAACTGGAGTGTAACATTGGTGAACCTAGGAGTGCCCAACACTACACACAGCACTGCATTCTGGACCACTTTTAACTTCTGGATTGTCTTCCAGAGCAGCCCTATGTAGAGTGCATTGCAATAGTCCAAACAGGAAATGGGGGCAGCAGGAATGAACATGAGCAAGGCCTTCTAGTCTAGGAAAGGGTGCACTTGGCACACAAACCTTTACAAAATCTTTCCCCCAGACATGGCTGCAATTTGTTCTTTGGGCAGGATCTGTGCCACCCACCCCCCCCCCCAAATTGTGCACCAACTCAATCATAGAAATTCAACCCTGGTGGGTAAAGATAACATATCACCAGACCCTGGGAGGGGAGGGGCAAACCCCCACATTTACTGCGTCTTGCCAGTGTTGAACCAAAGTCCGTTCTTCCCCATCCACACCTTCACAGCCTGCAGTTAAAACTTTACCTCAGCCAATCAATGATTGTTTACAAGTCAGTTTCTTATCCCTACAATTTTGCACTAAAAATAAACTTATTTCTGGTCTGTTTAAAATAAGAAGTGTTTGATGTGCTTGTGATGTTGGCCAACTACCAAGCTGTAAATATTGCTGTTATTTATTTATTTATTTATTTATTTGGCTTGTATGCTCTGCTAATCAATTCTGAATGGCTTGCATATCTACCATGTGCAAATTGTACCAGGTTTTCGTGGGATACTTTATTGGGTATTTTGCTGAAGTTTAGCTCCACCATGTATATGAATACAAAACAATGAAGTGCCAATCAGACCATTAGCATGTTTTTTTAAAGAGTAGTTCGGGTTTTTTTTTGTCTCCTTACTCTCACACTTTGCTTGATTAGAATCGTAAGTGATATTTATTGACTAGTGATGGTGAAGACTCTTATTTCACTGACCTCATCTTCACAGGGAATAACATGTATCCTGTCTTTTACTCTGCAACACATTTAATTTAGTAGTAGTATGGAGGAGTGATAGTCTCCAAATAAAAAGTGTTAATTCCTTGGTGGATTTTCTGCCTGTGTCATGTCACGTTACTGTAATATGTGCAGAGCAGGGGTGAAATTCAGCAGGTTCTGACAGGTTCTGGAGAACCAGTAGCGGAAAGTTTGAGTAGTTTGGAGAACCAATAAAGACCACCTCTGGCTCACCCCAGAGTGGAGCAGGAAGGGGGATTTTGCAGCATCCTTCCCCTGGAGTAGGGAGGGAATGGAAATTTTGCAATATTCTTCCCCTGCCACGCCCACCAAGCCACGCCCACAGAACCGGGAGGGAAATTTTTTGAATTTCACCCCTGGTGCAGAGTTATTCAAAAGTGTCATCCAGATCATAGGAATGAAAGGTATTAAATCCTCATACACTTAGGTACACAAACAACTCCAAACCCCAAACTAATAGAAGAACATTCTCGGTGGATCAATCTTTGCCCCGGGGGGCTTAAATTTGCAGGAGAAAAAACCCACACACATTTCCTGAAAAATTCCTTGTAATCAGGGTGTTTGTTATATGACAAGTCGCCTAGTTAAATAGCCTCAAAAGTTTTAAACGTCACAAATTCAACGATTTTAAGAAACCCGTATGCTTAGTTATATAAAAAAGAAGGAGCTATAATGTTTGAGTATTCTTTATTACTTGTGAATTTATGAGTGTCGGTGAATCATTGGCTCCATAAAGTATATTCTGTACTAGAGGTGGAAACTCCAGATGTTGCTGAATTATAAATTTCAGGATTTTTAGGAAATATGGCAAAGATAGAAGATGGTGAGAGTTGTAATTCAGCAACATTACAAATGCCACATTGGTGATTTATACTGTAATTTGGGAACTACTCCTATGCAAAATTAAACCTTCATACGTTTGCATGTGGAATTCCGATTGAGGGCCTAAAGTTTTTCATTCTGAAGTGCATTTGTAATTTTGTAGCCTCTGCTCACACCTTTAAGTTGAAATCATAATATATTTGTGGGTATCCGAATCAACTTTAAGGCCAGTGCTTTAACACCGTTTTATCCTGCAGTACTTGACAAGCAGCTATTGTCAAAGATGAAAATTAACTCCAAGTCCTCTAACAAATTGATTTCTGTAACAGTTTAGTTCTCTAATTGGTTTGGATAACGGACCATCATGGTCACAGAAGTTTATTTGGAAAACCAGCTGATTCTGAACAAAAATTGGTGTAATTTTCTATCTTTAGTGTTTTTCATATCTTTATGATGTTGGAAGAAAAATCTGGTCCGATTGCAAGCCGGGAAAAAGATACTGGAAATAAAATGGAGGCTGGCTATAAGGAAAGAAGGTCTCTATTTATTTGGTTTTCCAGAAACTTCAGTGACAGCAGCATGTTTCTGGGGTGGCTGATCAATTGGCTGGGTGAGTGGGTGAATTTTTATAGGGTTTTGGGCAATGTTTTTTACTACCGGTTCTGTGGGTGTGGCTTGGTGGATGTGGTGTGGCTTGGTGGGCATGGCAAGGGAAGGATACTGCAAAATCCCCATTCCCTCCCCACTCCTGAGGGAAGGATATTGAAAAATCTCCATTCCCACTCCACTCTGGGGCCAGCCAGAAGTGGTATTTGCCGGTTCTCCAAACTACTCAAAATTTTTGCTACCAGTTCTCCGGAACCTGTCAGAACCTGCTGGATTTCACCCCTAGTTCTGGTGTTTGGTGTTTGAGATTCTCCAGGGAGTTGTGCAATGCAGTGAACCTTGTGTTTTTTTACTATTCCAAAGATGGTAGGTTAATCCTATTATGTCCTAAAAGTCATGTCATGTCCTTAGAATTTGGGTGGGGGAATGTAAATTCTTAATCCTATCAGCTCCAGCCTTCTGTGGGAACTGTGGCTGAAGGTGTTTGTTTATGAATAGGATAGTCTGGCTTTCTTAATAGGTACAAAATATTCATTTTTAAAATCTTGGGGCTTCTGCGTGAGGCTATGGCAGGAGGACTGGGGCCGCTTTCTGCCTTTGTTAAGATTTTTCTCCATTTCTCCTTTGGGGAAAATTAATATTCTCCCTCTTTTAATATTACCCAAAATATTTCATTCTCCGGGGGGAGGGGGGTGACTTCCCACAATTGGGTGGCTTCCCACAATACATTTGAGGGAGTTCCACAATGCATTGTCCACTCCTGAATTCTTCAAAAGAAATAGGGAGACAAAAGAAAAAATACTGACCCATTTTGAGATGCTCTAGCTTTTGCAGTGGTAAAAAATAACCTCCCTGTCAGTCCGTACAAATGGAATTGCTTGTATTCCTCCAGCCATATCTTCCCTTCATAAAATGTACCTTTCTCTGGTGGCATGAAAAAAACAAATCCAGTGATT
Source organism: Pseudoxenodon macrops (assembly GCA_032467955.1). Taxonomy (NCBI): domain Eukaryota; kingdom Metazoa; phylum Chordata; class Lepidosauria; order Squamata; family Pseudoxenodontidae; genus Pseudoxenodon; species Pseudoxenodon macrops. The sequence goes on from JANHFT010001736.1 coordinate 337,268, forward strand.
GCTGAGGGGGATCTGAAAAGGCATTAAGTCACCTTTGTGCGTAAGAGACCTGAGGTTCAGGAAATGGGAGGTGAGAATAAAAAAAACTGTTTGGAAACTACATCCAACCCATATTTAAATACTCAAATCCATATTTAGAATAAAAACCAATATCATAGCTGAGCTAGAAATCAATTTTAATTTTCTTAACGTTTCAGCAGCTCATTAATCAGCATTTGAATATCATGGTTCTCTAGTATTCTGTCGTCCAGGATTGTATTTATTTAACAGTTGTTTTGTTACTTAACTTTAAATACTTAAAAGGTTCCTTTACCTAATATTTCCATTCTCTCAGCATTTTGGCTCATGTGTTTTGTGTAACTTCTCTACAAATGTTTTATCTTGTTTCCTGAACATTGTAACTTTTGTCAAAGGTATAATTTGGTCACTAATTATAATAAAGACTGTTGTTAGTGTTACTGCTGTTGTTGTTCTTATTATTGTTATGTTATTATACATCAGAGAATAATTTGTCAAAGGTATAATTTGGTCACTAATTATAATAAAGACTGTTGTTGGCGTTAGTGCTGTTGTTGTTCTTATTATCATTATGTTATTATACATCAGAGAATAATTTAGCATAAGTAAAAACAAAGATATCACAAATTTGATTTGTACTGTTTGGAAATTCAAGTTCCATCTGAGAACCCAGGAATTATCCAAGTAATGTCTGAACATATACCATGTCCCAGAGGTGGGTTCTAAACCTTCTTACTGCCAGTTCCCTCAGGGGGGCGCTGTGGCCATGTGCTCACTTTGCATGTGCGCACACATGCACAGTCCTTTAAAAAAGCTTCTGTGCATGCGCAGAAGCAAAATCCAAGATGGTGTTGCCTATGGCACCAGCGAAAGAAACAGTTTGGGGGCGTGGCAGGCCCAGGTTGCTAACAGTTCTACTGGACCATGACGGTAAGTTACTAACGGTTCAGTAGAACCGGACCGGACTGCTAGAAACCCACCTCTGCCATGTCCCAACAATGTGTTTTTTTTTTACAAAAAAGTTATATTTAGAGACATTTACAACAAACTTGTAAAACATTGTTTAGCCTGTTTATTATTCTACTTGTACCAGTAACTATAGAGATGATTTTGGAATAATCTAGGCATTTCATTCCATTATTTTCCATAATCTACCTATTCCTATTGTTAAATCTCTGGATTTTGTGATCCCCCCCTCCCCAAATTTTCTTTTTTTCATTCTGTTGTCCCCAAGTATTGCCACATCTACAAAAAATTACTTTCTTTTCAATTATTGTTGTATCTATTGTAATGTGTGAGACAGAGGTGGGTTTTAAATATTTTTACTGTTGGTTCACTCAAGGGTGTGCTGTGACTGCGTGTGCGCTTTGCGTGCTTGTGCGCATGCACAATGCTTTTAAAAAGCTGCGCATGCACAGAAGCAAAATCCAAGAACTGGCTAAGGAATGTGGCAGGCCCGGGTTACTAACGGTTCTACCGAACCGTGCCGGCAAGTTACTAACGGTTTGGTAGAACTGGACCAAACCATTAGGAACTCACCTCTGGTGTGAGAGACTGGGAATAGTTTCCATGCAAAAATCCCATTTCACCATCATCCTTTTCAACATTTTTAGTCTTGTGATTATATCACATTTGGGAAATTCTGAAATTATCATTTTTGCAAAGATGCCAATAAATCCTAATAGCTATTCGGTCATGACTTTGGTCATAGTTTGAGCAATTTTGGGGCATCCACTAATTGCAGTGCCATCTTTTTCTTTATAAAACCTGCCTTTGCTGCTCTTTGATGTATGTTAAATCCTTGATTTAATCACATTTGTTTGTAATGTTTGTTGCTGAACTGCAAAAATCAATTCTTCCATTTTCTTCTTGATGGTGCCAGCTTCTAACCATTGCCAATTCGTGGCCTCATCCACTTTATTTTCGTTTTCTTTTATGCACTGTCCATGTAATGGTTTGTTTTTTTCCCAATTTTCTAATTGGTTTTCCAACAATTCACATTTTGCTTCTGCTGCTTTCAAAATGTTTACTTTGCAAGCCTTCTATTTGATTACCTTGATGTGATCATTTAATCCATGTTCTTCTTCTCCAACTGTCTTTTTCCCCCCTCCTGTTCCAGACCAAACATAACCACAGACACAAGAAAGTAAGTATAAGCAGTGGCAGGCGGGATATGTGTGCTTAAATGTACACGTCTCAGCAGAGCAGACCTGAAATTGCCTGCAAATGAGTCCAAAACACAATGGAGACGTTGTGTCACAATGCAAAGTCTAGCCACCGTGCAGAAATTGCAAATTTGTCTAGTTTCAAAGTGACAGAATTTTGGCAGCCAAGAGGTCGAAGATTTCAAGTACCTGCAGTTCAAGCAAACACTTGTTCTCAATGGAATGGGTGACAACTTCTCTTATGTACATTTTACACCTGGTGGGATCTAACTGAGGTTGGGAATACTCTTCCTGGGTGAGGAGCCACATAGAATGCTTTTGCTCTGCTTGGTGCAGCCTGCAATGTGCCAAGGAGTAGGCAGTTACCTGGGAACAGGTTTCCCAACCTCTACAGGTAGAGTTGGTCTTGGTGATTGAGAACTCAGCCTCAGGTGGTTTACTGCCTTCTTAGATTGACACCCATCCTAAACATCCAGAGTAGATTCCTCTACTCACAATCATCTGAGTTTCCATTTGTGTGTGTGCCAAGTATTATAAATTAGCATTACTTCATGGATGCAATTTATATTCCACAATGCATATTAGGAGCCCTGGCGGTGCAATGGCTAAAGTGCAGTATTGCAGGCTAATTCTGCCCATAGCCTGATGTTTGATCCTGATGGGGCTGAAGGTTGACTCAACCTCCCATCCTTCTGAAGTAGGTAGAATGAGGACAGCAATATGCTGACTCCGTAAACTGCTTAGAGAGGACTGTAAAGCACTATAAAGTGGTATATGAGTCTAAGTGATATTGCTATTATTGGCAATCAAATAATTTATCTCTAATTGTTTACATCTACTTCCTTCTTTTTTTTTAATTAAAATGTTCTGCCAGTTGTCATCCATTCTCCAACTTTATTAGCTTGTAATATTTCATTAAATTGAATAGCTGGTACTTAATGGAGAGGCATCAGATGTTTATACCAAAATATTATTTTGTTCACGTTGCTTATGCTGATTTTATTAAAATTGATTTATTCTGTCTTTATATTGTTCAACTTTCTATGAAATGGCTGTGACTGTAATCATGATTGTCTAATCTTTGTCCCAAAATTTTATATTTTCTGTAAACATTTTCTGATATTATTTTTTTCCTTCAAATTCTTCATATTGTTTATATCAGCTTGTAATTTACTGATTTTTCTTTCCAATTTTTCATTTTGTGATTGATTTTGTTGCCTTTTTTTACAGCAATATATCCCAATTTGGATTTTATTACTGCTGCTATGTTGCAGTTAATGAATTTCAGCCAATGTGTATGTTTTAAGATTTTCTACCAAATCTGTGCCTTTCAGAACTTTATATACTCATCTTTTCTACTCATCTTTTTTAACACTGGAAGCCTTTAATTATAGATTGCAGATTGTTATAATTTTCAGTAATTTTTCCTTTCAATTCCACCTATCTGTCTTGAGTGCTAATGTTCAGTATATTTTTCTCAATATCTTTTACCATCACTGCTAAGTTAATACAATTAGACGTTGTTGTTAAAAGAAAACCTTCTTTGATGATCTTCCATTTCAGAAGATTATATTGTTACCAAATATTATAGCAGTCTCAACCCGATGTTTAAATTCAGTATCTATAAATGCTCTAAGTATAGATTTTTGTTGATTCGCTAATCACTATTCAACAATTTCTGAATCAGAATACCTTTCCAACTATCTATAATAAAATCCCCTGGTTTTAGGATTTTATTTGAAATAGTATTTCATGATTTTTTTCCTTGACCATTTCTTTTGCTTTGTGGAGTTTTACAGTCCTTTTACAGCTGGCTAATTTGGTTTTCTGGCAGAAAAGCCTGTAGCCCATTTATGAAATGATACCCAAGAGCACCAGATATGGTTCATGTTAACTGGATGATAACCAGTGTGATATGTCTCCCCCACCTTCCATTTATTCATCACTAACAATAGTTGGAGCCACATTTCATCTGGTCTTTCCACAAGACTTCTGTGATATGGTTGAATCCAGGGGTGAAATCCTACCGGTTCTAACCGGTTCTATAGAGTAGGTTGAGGGCAGCTGGTGACGTCATTAGAACCG